>VOMN01056484.1:0-18468 GCA_014899125.1 Orchestia grillus
CAGATGACGTTTAGTCTCTCCGCAGTAGGTGGCACCACATTGGCCACACGAGTACCCGGCAGTAGGGGGCGATAAAGGGTTACGGCTGGAGCAAAGTCTTCACTTTATTTCAGCCTTTAAGTTACAGGTTCAAAATAGGATCAATTACTTTGCATGAAAATATATGTATGTATTTTAAAATATAAAGTATACGGTATTAAATGTATATCTTTAAAAAAACCTTAGTAAAGTTTAGTACTTATTTCAAGGTTCCCATTTTGAACGATGGCTGTGTTCAGCCGTCCCTTTTATTGTGTATAGTTACGCCCAAAAATTATTCATGCCCTTGTATTATTCTTGAGAATATATGAATAAGCCTTCCGATAGACTACTATTCATAGCTATGCTTATACCAAAGTTTTGCAGGTGTTCTAGAATAAAGCGTGAAATGAGAGTTTTGAAAAAATTTCTTTGAAGAAATCGTGGGTCATAATAGCAAACGAGCTATGTTCACATTTACTCGTACCCAACTTAACAACCTACGGTAAAACACTTGCAACAAAACAAATCAATGTTATTGTATGATTATGGAAATTTAATTTAAGAATGCATGTATATTTCCCGTTATTCTAAAGCATTGTAATTAGTTCACACGACGTTAGCATCGGTGAAATACCTTATTTCAACTATAGCCATAGTTCAGACGACGCCGTGAAGACAAAGGAAGTAAGTGTGAAGTTAAGGCGGAAAATGATAGATCCAAGAATAGCTGTGGACGATCACGTGGCCCCAAACTCGCCAGATTTTAACCCTATGGACTATAACGGGTGGAACGTTGTTGAAAGAGAGACTTATAGAGAGCCTCATGGTAACACAGCTGCACTGAAGGCCGCCATCGTCCAGACGACGTCCAATGAAAAAAGATGTTACTTAACTTTAGCTTGTCAATGGTTTCGAACCCGCATTGAAGCAGCCATTGAAGCCTAAGGAGGCTTCATAGAATAATTTGTGCGAATTTGATTTAAATATATACATTTTTTGATAAAATTTTAGTGTTTATGTGACACACTGAAAATGCCCTCAAATAGCTCTCGCACCTTGTGCATGTAAGTGAACCCAATATTCGCTATATGAACACATCAATATTACAATACCCTGCAGTACTTCCTGAAAGAGGGTGTGGGTTCGCTAGCAAAGGACACACTGGTGTACCGTGATACGATCCCATAACTTGAGTTTGATACGAAATAATAGAAAGACTGCAGCAGTGAAAGAGTTTGCTAATCTCAATAAAATCTTTTATTTTTATCCCGCGCTAAGTTTTATTGGCTTTTGAGCTATATATGCTTCTTCTGAGGCAAGGACGATTTCACGCGTTTTCACCTAATTCGTATTTCTCAACTTTGGGCTCGTCAAATCATTGATATTGAATAAAAAAACTAGAAGTGAGTTTACTCGTCTTTCCTTGACATCTCCCGATATAAACAGACCATTTCCAAGTGCATCCACAATGTAAAAAGCGTACAAATCACTTGAACATAGCACGTGTTCGTAAAAAATTTCCCGGGGGAGAGGCTATGGAAGAAATGATAAAGCGCAATGTCATACCGTACCACCTTATCAGTTAGGACCGTGGCAGAGATTACAGAGGTTCTTCGTTCTCAGGTAAATTATGAGTACTGCGTCCTTGTAGAGTCAACTGGGGTCTTCTTCTAAATGGTCTGGTAAATGCCTAAGCTGAACCCAGCGTTAGGAGACCTCACGTGTGTTTAGAGGCAGTATGGGACGTGTCGCACGTGTGTTTTGAGGCAGTATGGGACGTGTCGCACGTGTTTTTTGAGGCATTATGGGACGTGTCGCACGTGTGTTTTGAGGCAATATAGGACGTGTCGCACGTGTGTTTTGAGGCAGCATGGGACGTGCCGCACGTGGGGTGCAAGAGGCGTGGGAGCCGTATTAGAACCTGCATGATATCAGCTGATAGACGAACACTTTACGATTGTAAGTGGAGATTTTCTCATCATTCGTTCGTAATTAGGATTTGTTTAATAAAATTGTGTCCTTTCACGCGTGAATTTTCATGACGATGGCGGGTCAGTTTGTTTTAAAGTGTCTTTCCCTCTCGGTGCTGCGTCTCATAACTCACTGCAACAAAGGAGGCTTCCTCGCAGCTAGCAGCCGTCTCTCAGAAATTGATGAGAATGTGTCTTCAGAATACGACTGTTGGTGTCCTAAAATTAACACTGAAGTTAATGTAGATCATGGTCTGCATCCCTCCTCAATGGGTTAACAGCTGAATGTGTAAATATATTTTGGTTATAAAATCCCTCACGGGTTCAAAATTTAACTAACGAACAATTTCTTACCTAAATTAACTCTATTACGTTAGTATAATTAGCGTGGCCTTTAATAATCTGTAGTACTTTCAAGACTTTCAAGTGCCTGACGTATGAACTCCGTATTTAGCCAAATCAACTTCCACGCATACTTGAAATTTTCAACACATTGCCATGTAAATAATTGCATGCGAGATCACGATACATAACTTTTCAGGGTCATCGTGAAACCCTTCATTTGTGCCGCCATCTTCAATTAAGAACCCTAGATGTGAAATAGTTCATACGCTTCATGGGAAGTATTTATAATCTTTTTGATACAGCTTCTGTACATCAGCACTCGCAGTGGCTTGAATACTCGCATCCAAATTGTGTGACAGTCGCTTTCAAATCTCGAAAATTGGCGCAATTTAGATGCGTTCAACTTGACGCACGTACATTGCTAAAATTCTGCTACGTAAATTGGCTCCCGAAGGATCAAAAGCTGCTGCAACTTTTTAACGTATGAAATGAATTGTAACCTGTTGCCACTTGCACAGTTTTCTCACTCGCTGGAACAAGTACAATTTGCACAGACAACATCCCATTTAGGTGGCCCAGAGATCTAGCGACCCGAATGGTACAAAGTTCAAAAATAGATTTTCACATGTAACTGTTACAGACTTCTGCCTTCTAAGAAACATTTTCTTAGGGAATTCAGTGATGAAGCTACGCTAACCAGACTACTTTTTGATACAGCTCAGATAACACAGTGAAAGTAACCAAAGAAACGCTCTGTTTTTAACGTGTAATTACTTTTTTGTGCGACTCAAGTTAAAGTCACTAAAAAAGCTCTTTAAGCGCTAATTAGTTTGGGTTTTTTAAAAATTCTAGATTAAGTGAAAACATTCAACATAATAAAAACTTTGAATTGATATGAAACAATTTACGTCATTTTAGAGAGGAATTGGTGCAATTGGTGTCAAACTACGCTGTATTAAACTGACTAAACTTTTTTTTTAAGAGATAGTACTGTAGATCTTGGAATCAAGAGGCGTTTAAAAATTTTACCATAGCTACTTCTTGATTTGTTAAGGCCAATAACCTTGTCTCCCTCATTGGAGACTTGAAGATGGTGGCTTATCTGCTTGATCTTCAGGGAGGTTTTGTCAAATTCCGCTGCTTCCTGTGCCTTTGGGAGACATCAGAGCCACGTCTGACTGCCACGACAGGCAGAGCTGGGAGCAGCGACCAGCATTTATGGTTGGGATCTGTGACGTCATGTGGGAGCCCCTGGTTGATCCCAGGACTGTGCTCACTCCACTACTGCACAGTAAGTTGGAGTTGGTGAAACAGTTCGTACGAAAAAAAAAAACTTTAAGTATTGATTTAAACAAGGTTAATGTTCAATTTAACATTGGGTTTTAAATGTTATTTTAATTACTGGCACGTGTGTGATGTGAGGAAGCCTTTCCTTTATTTCACTAAAGGAAGCACTCCGTGGTTCTACAAAAATTTGCCTGTGCACCTGGGAGTCAAACCCTAGCCTACTCACTTGGGAACAAAACGCTTACCACTGTGCCATGGACCCCCATGGGGTAAATATTCGCAACCAGGACTCAGCTCCTTTTCAAATACCTTCTGGATTTCTTCTTCAAATTATTTAAGGCCAAAACAAAGGTAGAATTTTGGTTGAACTTGAGATTATGGAGGTCCTTAGGTCTGCCGGGCTTCCAATGAGCTTAGTGAGATTGAGAGCGCAGCGTTGGACTGTATCGCAGCAGCTGCTAAGGGCATCTTGGGCAACCACAGCGCCGAAAACTACCAGCAGCGGATGAAGGATCTGGTGGAGACTCTCGGTGGGGCACAGGATATGTTCTGTAAATTTCATATGCTGGACGTTCACATGGACAAATTCGGTCATAACATGGATGCTTACTCATCAGACAAAGGTGAGGGATTTCACCGAGATAAGAAAAGGGATAGAGCGGAGGAACCAGGACCAGTACAATGAGAATAAGGTGAAGAACTATAAATACATGGAAAGTAATGCCGGAGTCTATAATGGCCGGACTTCAGCGCAAATCCATGAAATCCAGTCATTTCTGACTTAAGACATTATCACTGTCATTTCTTTTTACTGGTTTGCTTTCGATAAGCGTGTGTTATAAAATAAAATACATATATTCTATTGATTTAACTCACTGAACTAACGAATCAAAAACTGTGTTTTTTCTTGAAGATAAGAAAATTTTAAGATCTCAAAATCCTGATGACAAATCCAAAATTTTTAATAGATAATTTAATATAAATTTTCATCGATTCCTATCATCAATTTTTGTTTGTGACGAACATGAGCGGCGCCAGTGATTACGTATGGGCTGTACGTGTTTCCACCTTGCAGAACCATAACGGTGTGAAGTTGCCATTGAAATGCTAATAAATAAAAACACTTATTATGACATCGAATAACGAAACAAGATGGGTAAATGATTTTTCATGCTAACAGGATATACAAAACCAGAAAATTGCACTACAGAACCGAAGAACAAAGGAATGTGTTACCCGGGGTAATTTTAGGAAATTTTATAATTGATGGGAACAAGATGGAGTGTTTGATAATGAGTGGTCTCATACATACTTAAAAATATCTATGATTACCTGAGAAGGATTGGAGTTTCTCAGCTTCATGAAGACTCATTTCCTCTTATCATCTGGTATCTGTGGTTTGTATCTGCATGACGCTCACCAACACTGCGTGTGATGAGCACGTGCTGAAAATCACGGAAATTCTCTAAAGAAGATTTTTTCCCTGAACGTTTTACAATGGAATAGCATCTTCGTCGTACATTCTATTGTGGTCGTTTTGTCTCCAGCAGCTCATACTACACTCTGACAATACATCATCTTATTTAAAATGTCAGTCTAGTGTTCCAAGAAAACCGAGCTGACCAAAGTCACGCTTGGCTCCCAAATTACTCAGTTAGACGATGAAGTAATGAGTACCGTAGCTAATCGTCCTGAATTTGCTTAAGTTTTGGTGACAAAAAATAGCGCTGGTCAATTCTATACAGATGTGATAGCCAAGTATAAAAAATTGCTATCCTATAGTTGACGACCATTTCAATGGAAGTCAAGAAGAAGCACCATGCATGTTTGTTCAGTGCCTCATGTGCACATGGTGAACTTGTGAACGAAAGCATCGTTCCAGGGCGTCGTAAACTGCGCTTCTGGAGGGAAAATAATGGTTTCATAGACCCACTCTTTAAGCCTTTCGAATTCCCCAATTCTCATCGAAAAATAAACTCATTACTATATAAAGGCTCAAATCCCTTCCGCATTTTCCTCAAATTTGACTGAATTTTAGAATAAAAAATCAACTTTCTTCCCCCGTCAAATTAAGTAAACTTTTGCCGCAGGAGGTATATAAGTTCGATTATAGAATATGAGAAGCCAGTTGTTGCCTGATACGGCCACGTATAACAAAACATCAGTTGACCGTCCATCAACCCATAAAGATAAGATCAGCCGATTCTTGTGTTATTTATGTGGTGCCCCAGTCGCGTTCGAGCAGCCTTTGGAGACGAACGAAGGAAGATCGGTCGCAGCTCATCTCCCTTGCAGTCGACACTGACCTGGTCGGGGTCTGTTGCTCCAAACTATTTGCCGTACTCTATTTTCTTGCTCTCAGCATTGATGTATGAGCGTTTGAGAGTCAAACCTCAAGGTTGAGTAAAAAATTCAAGGATTTTCAATTTCCGTGGGGAAAACAGGCCTGGAAAGAGCTTCCTGGTTTCCCTTTTTGTTATTTTGAGTTTTACTAACACTGATTATTATAGATTGTTTTCGATACTGAATTTTTTCGACATTGTAAAAAATTTCTGTAGAAAAATTTAAAATGCCTTACGATATTGGCACCTGGGACAGAAACTGCGATGTGGAGCATGCGGATCCGATACAAGGAACCCTGACAGGTAATTACGACGCATGATGATATTTCAACCCTGACAGGTAATTATGACGCACGATATTATTTTAACCCTGGCAGGTAATCACGGGGCGTGATGATATTTCAACACTGACAGGTAATTACGACGTAAATGATATATCAACTCTGACAGGTAATTATGACGCATGATGGTATTTCTACTCTGACATAATTATGACCCATGATGGTTATTCAACCCAGACAAGTGATATTAGTTATCGTTTAATCGAGATTGAGAATTACGGAGGATAGGCCCATGAAAAAAATTCATTGGAATATAGACCCTGACGTAGTTTTTGTTTATGTTCATTCTCCCGAAACCTACAAATATGCTCACTCATTTACACTGACTCTGTGAAACTAATTGCAGAAAACATGTGCCGAAATATTTAAAATTATTAGTAACGTTAAACAAATAACTGAAGAAATACTTCAAATGAATCGAACAGCTAATTCAATTACGTATTTTTAAAGTTGTTGTGGAAATTATTTAGTGATTCTTGACTAGAGAAATAAAAGTGCGTTTTTGTGTATTTTGTCAGTACCAACACATTTCAATTGAAATGGTCAATTTTAGCTGTTTTTTGCGAGATAAAAAGAACAAACCGAGCTTGTTCGATATTATTGGCTACATTTCACGATTAGCGGCAGCGTGATTACTTAGAATTCACGCTCCATTAGGTAACTAGGGCATAAAGCTCATTATTTTATGTTGCAGAAATGGAAATACATTTATTTTATAAAGCTAATTTCAGTCCAGGTTGAGGTCCTAGCGGATTTTGATTTTCTGTTCGATTTCATTTGGATTACATCTACTTTTTTTAAAATTAAGTCTATTTTCGTTCCCAGTACATGAATTTTCACTTGGATTAAATCGACTTGTAGATGGTATGTGTAATTTTAGAAGAGCGAATAGTTTTACCGATGTGTTCCGACGCATCGTGAGCTCAATTCTGTGTCACATGTTTGTTCAGAAAAAGTTAGAGCTTAGTAGGAAATGAATCAACTAAACTTTTCTGTAGTTAGAAGACAAAATTTCCAGTATGGAAGTGGAATTCGACGCCATACAACCAAAATCTCCCATATTATAACTCCCGCACAAAACAAATGCTGCTACCTGTACAACAGGAAAGAGGAATTCTAAATTGCTTTCCCCATTGAGAATCACAAGCTCGAGAAAATGGTCTGTCTATCGCTGTACATGTAACCGTACAGACAAGGTAGTCATATTGTGACATGCTCTGTTCATCATTTGTTGAAGAACAAATCTTCCAAGAGCATGACATGAACATTTACTTGACGTGTATTCAAATCTTTCCTAAATAGGTAGGAATTATTATTGCGCTCGAAACGATAGCGTTCAATGGTATAAATGAATATTTTTAGCAGAATTATACTGTTCATTGACCTCATATGGATTAGTTTACTGATAAAATTTGTTATTTGTTAAGAGCGAAGTGCAGACACCCGCACTGCTCATCGTCAGCCTCCAGAGTACTCATCTAACGGACGAAAGAAAAAGTAGCATTCGCTGGAGCCCTGAAATGCGTTAGGAAGTCATTTGTCGAGCTAAGTAGGAAACTGTCGCATGTGTTGCCTTATGTAGTGTTTTGAAAGTTGTACGACGTTTGAATAGTGAGTAATTTTATGCGAATTATCTTTTGCTGAAGAATTAGCATTTGTTCAACCCCATTACTGAATTATTAACTTTATTTACACCATGTTTTTTGCTATATAAAGTTTCTTACAGAACATGTTCGTGATTTTCATTTTATTCTTGATGAAATTGTAGGGATTTTATGCGCATTTTTCTAATATCTTCATTAGTTCCTCTATTTTGCATTTCATTCTTGTGCTAGTCAGGCAAACTGTACTTTCATTTTTGGATGTCTTTCGATTTATTCAGTCCTTAATTCACTATTTATTTATTTTCTTAGTTTGAATGTCCTTATATCTCTTATGAAATATATATTTTTGTTACATTTGACACTTTTTTTTCTAGAGTTTGGTGAGATGCATAAAGGTAGCTTTAAGTTACCTCCAGCACAGGCTTCTTACTCTCACAAACGGGAGCTTGGCCAGCGTTTCTCCCTCAATTTTTAAAGTATTTAAGTATTTTAACCCTTCCAGGCTTAAGCAAAAGGCAAAGTTCTGTCGCTAAACTGGCAAACTATGACCTGCGTATTAAAAATTTAAGCAAAAGAATGGAATACACTTTCACTTTCAAGAAGTGGTGTCTTGACAAACATAAATTTCAGGTTTCTATAGCCCTATAAATATATATATTTGCTCGTGAAAGTACTACAGCATATTTTCTTGGTGGTACGCAGAACGTACTGCAGGAACTCGAGGGGCTAAATATGTATCTTTTCTATAGTGTGTGTGTGTGTGTGCAACGATTAATTTAATCTTTTCTTTCCCTGGACTGTCACAGTATTTTACGAATTTCACCGGTTTTGAATTATTATTTCACTAACTTCCACGAAATCTAGAAAGCAATAAAGCAGTGCATGCTAATGGTTCAGATCAAACGAACATTTAAACTAGAATTCTCACAGGCGTCATTTCTTCATAGCGTTTGTGCGCCTCTTGAATGATTTTGCCGTTCTTCACCATGATTTCTTTACAATATATTTCCAAAAAGTTGTCTAGGAAGCCGTTTCTTGAGCTCGTGTGTTCAGGCATCGTAGTTTGACAAGGAAGAAAACCTTCCCTAGATTGAAAGGCTTTCCTAAAGCCCCATATCCAAAAGCGCGTCTGGCTCTACTTGAAAACCGTCCTTTCTTCTTAAGAGTATTCATTGAATTAGAAAATAATCTACTTTTATGTGATTTAACGTTAATATGAACTCGTTGTTGATAGCCGGAATTACGTAACTTCAAAAATTTCACTTAGAAATCACAGTACACATCCTTACATTTACACTACGTGGTAGACACTATACATGGTAAATAATCTTTCTTCTTCACAAAACAATTTTAACTTGTTCATGAGACAATAAAAAGCAGAATACAGAATTCAGGTGAAATTTTGCTCGTTTATGATTGCGACATTTTTATCTCATTTTGCGTTCGCGTTCACATTTTAACACTTTGACTACGATTCTCCACACAGGTAAAATTACATGCCGGCAAATACTCTGCTGTGAATTTAAAAGTGAAGGATTTTGGTTTCATAAATTTGGTTACTCTATTCATTTTCTTTCTAATCAGAACTAGCTTATTCGATTGATGAACACAAATTTGACAAAAACTCAAAAATTTGTATTTATACATGATAGTTCTTTGGTTACATTAGGTTAGGTTAGATGATCGGGTGTACCATATATGACCCACTTTGGAGGCAAAGTGTTAATGTGTTTTTTTAGTTGTCTGGTGTCCTAGTAAGAACGTGAGTCATGAAGCTGATAATGATGAAACTATCACGGAGTTCCAAGACCGCAGATAACGTTCTTTTGCGAGGCAATATCCATTTTATTATCTTTTCAGTGCTACGTTAGCGTGAGGCCTCCATACGTATATGCGACGTGTACAGAGAACATCTCATCGTTGATGCTTTTTTATATTTGCTGTTGGACCAAATTTAAGCTCTTTTCCTGCGGGTTTTCTGTTGAAAATATACAATTTGAAGAGTATTTTCTTCGCTCGAGCAGTTGGAATACGTTTGGAAACCGTCAGCTCTACTGAGAGAGCTCAATCGAGAACGAGTAAACTAATTTTAACCGTTTCTTCTTCCAAACGACAATTTGTTGAGGCTGCTCGTACAAAGTTGAGCGATACAAATTAGGTCAAAACGCATTAACTCGTCTTTCACAGCATTGATGATTGAGGCGTTTGATGCCACCTGACGCACAATGGGTCTACTGGTATTTGGCTACTTTTAGCTCGACTGCTGTTTATGTAGCTATCTTAATTACTATTATTGACTCTTGCTTCTGACGAACATGTGCGTCTTCGGTAATTTTGTATGGGCTATAAGTGCTTTAACTTTGTTGAACCATTACTGTACGAAAATTTTTAACTTAAATGCTTCTAGATAAAAATCATTATGATGGCATTGAAAATAGAAACTAACTTCCAAGGGGCTGAGAATATGTTCGAGAGGCTTGTGCTGGGCAGTGGCAGCAGGGTATGTCAAGCGTATGACAATTTTGTTCCCTTGTTATGACTTTTGAACAAAGTCTCTGAAAAGTTACAAAGTGATGATATTCTGAAATAAACTCAGTCTACTGTTACATTCTTTAGGAAATAATTGGAACCTTAGTGTGCTTATGTATTCATTTTCAGTAATTTGAAATTCTCGGCTTTGCCTCCCATTGCGACTCCGGAGAGCAGAGCCAAAGAGTTGCGCATGCGGGCGTCTGGGTGACTTCGAATGTAACAAGAAAGCCAATGATCCTAATCTAATTCTCTCGTACTTTCACTTTTTGCACTAATTTTTTACCCTTTCAATACTGACTAGTTTTTATCATCGACCGTAAATTGACAAGAAATGGGATGCATACCTCATCTCGACGGTATAAAGGTATTCAGAAATAAAACAATCGCACTAATTCATCAATTTTCGTGCAGTGATCAGAACGTAAGGGCCTGACCATGTGTCACCTTGGCACCACCTTGGGTGACAGTGTTGTGCGCGTGTTCTCAATCCGTGCTCGAATTTTACATGTGTATATATTCCACCATTGTACAAATTTATTTTACCCATGGTACCCACGGACTAAATAATACAACAGTGTAGCTTTTCAAATTTCCGTGTATTCACTCTGCAACAACCGGAGATGGTTTTAGTGACAATTTGGTTATCTGTATACTAATCTTAATTCGCTTGATCAAACGACTTTCCTGGATAAAACCTGATAAGAGAACTTTTTTTGGAGCGATAAAATTCCAGTACGAAAATCTTACCAGGTTGGATTGTCTATTTTTAATTCATTTTGCTAGATAAAAATGTTGATTTCTTATTGTTTTCAATGATCGTTTATACACAGTATGATAAAACAACGACTGAGTTTCAGTTAATTTTCTGTATGTTACTTTGAGTTACTTGTTCCAGTAAAAGTAATACATTGCAGTCATTGGGGAAAATGTTCTACCGTATCTTAAATATCAATAGGGGTCAAACTTTTCAATACCAAATTGAACGCCAACACATGTGAATACTATCATTTGTCTCATTGAGTAAAATTTTTTAATTTACCCTAACAATGTGCACCTTTAACCAACGTACTCGAGACGTATGAACGTTGAGCAGTACTCGTACATTCGGTTGTCAGGTTTTGATTAATTACGTATTGTGAAACGCATTTGGATTTGTTCTTCATTTGTGAATCTTCATCATGCGATTTCTCAGTATCCTTTATATTTATTTTCCCATACTTTTCCTCGGAAGTTTTTAACATTGTTCAGCCGTCGCACTAGACTCGGCACTACCGGTTTGTCCTTCTCGAGAGGTAAGACAATCATCGCTTCTTTCATTCAGAACTAGTCGGAATTGTTACAAGAGTCGTCGCACAACTGCATAGCGCGTCAGTTTTATTAACTTCTATTGAACTGTTAACGGCAGCAACCAGAGCCTTGTGCGAAGTCGAGAACAACAGAAGAAAAGTGAAGCGTCTTTTTCGTCACTTCCTACCAGGACTCTGTAACCTGGTGTTCGTACACCCGAAGCTCTCGATATAATCTCTGTGCGCTCAAATGTCAATTATATTTTGTTTAAAATAACGTCTTACATGAAGCATGTCTGCCAAATTACATTTGAATACTATAATCTGTAAATATTTTAATGTTACTGATCGATTAGTGTTCTAAAATGACAAACTTTGGCCACTTTAGAGAATTGATTCTTTTATCCTTTACAGACCGAATTATTTTGACGGTACCGCAACATTTGGCTTTTGTACAAATAATTAGTGGCAGGCCTATGTATACATGACACCAGGCTGTTCTTAGCTAGTTACAAAAGGAGCAGTGTCCTTAATAAAGTAGATTTCGAAATCCATGCAGATTGTTATTGGTTAATATCCATACCCAGATAACTGCTTACTGGGCTCCCACTCTGCCTGTAGCATTTGCAATATTCGCGAACACAGCGTCTGGGTTTTGATATACCTTTGCATCTTTCTTTAATGTTTTTGTATCTGATTTTTTGGTGCACATTTCTATTGCCCCATCCCGCGACCACCACCACGCCTGCAACTTCTGCTATAAAACGTTCGATCTTGATGTAGTTCGTGCGCCTGCAGCGTCCTCTCTTGTTTTCTCTTTTTTAGTTCATTTTTAGGGACAATTCCTTTGAATATAAATAAATAAGTGGAATCTAGAGAAATATCCCCCAAGAAGAATTTCAAAAACATGTGTAGAAAACAAACCAAAGCCACCGAATGCTTTCCGAAGAAAGCGAATTACTCTCAAGCTTGGGTAAACCAAACTCGGTGCACCCGCTACACTCGTGGGTAGGTCCCATACTTGGGTTGTACCGGTAGCACTTAGGGCTCTGGGGCGCAGTGCGCTGGGCACTCGCCTCCCATTGAGGAGATTCCAGATTCAATTGAGGTGCGTGCTCAGGCTGATTTTCAAGTAGTCGTGGAGATCATATCTTGAAAAACGAAGATTAGGGCCAGCCTTTCTCACTGCACTTAGATTTCCTGTCAGTGATTATAAGGTATTTGAAACCTAATATGCCACATGTCAATTTGATTGGCATAAAGGTTCATTCCTTCCTTTTTTCTGTGCAGGCACCATTCCACCATGGCTGAACGGGAGCCTCGTCTCCAATGGACCAGGTCTCATGAAGTATGGCAGTCAAGAGTTCAAGCACGTCTTCGACGGCTCTGCCATCCTTCAAAAGTTTAGAATTTCGGAGACTGGCATTGCCTACTCCAGCAAGTTCATCAAATCTTTCGCGTACCAAACCAACAAGGAACACCAGCAGATAGTCGTGTCTGAGTTCGGCACGACGGGAACTTCAACTTCCAAGAACTTCTTGTCCAAGTAAGGTTAAGAGATGCATAAAAATCGATACTTCTGCTTTCGCCAGGTGTTGCGTGCACAGTGTTTACATAGCCAAGTAGAAATGTGAAAAAGAAGAAAATCCTCTTAAGCTAATTGAAACTAGCGACCCCATCATCTCATGTTTAGCACATTGCCTAAACTGACGCGAGCCCATTTTGCCTAGCCAGGCTGGGTTCCAAGTTCCAGTTCGACAAGATGTTCTCTGACAACACCCCGGTGTGCCTGGCCCACATCGCTGGGTCCTATTACGCCACCACTGAAGCACCCTTCTTGCACCGCATCGATCTAGGAACTCTGGATACTTGCGAAAAAGTATTTCTGAAAAAGTATTTCTAAAAAATTTTGCATATTCTCTAGAGCCTGTTGAATATCTTTTACAATAATATATCTAAATAGTTCCTAGATGTTAGTAAACAGAAGTAGATGATAGCAAAATTTCATGAACAAAATTTTAATCTACTCGGGAAAAATTTTCTTAAAATGAATCTTGTTAGTCATTTCCGTTTTTTGGCTCTCAGAGAAACTAAAACAATGACGTTTTATTTCAGTATATTGCTCTATTTTGTATTTATATAATTACGATATTATTCTGACATGGACAGAAGGCATAGGCTCGGAAAAAAAACATAGTAACCATTAGTATATTTTTTTAGTTTTAACAAGCAGTGGCAAGTTTGCTGGCTTAGCCACTTGTCAAACTGCTCAGTCATTTTTACATCTTTTTAGTTTAATGAACATGGAAGAATGTGCGGCAAAAATTTTTCAATGTTTTCTTGAAATTGTAAGTGTATGAACCCAGAATCTAAATAAAACAATACTCGATATAATACTCGGTTGGACAAAGTAACTTCCTTTTGTAAAGCACGTAACAACAAAGCCACTGCATCTCGCGTGCTCTGGCTTCTCACTTTTTATGCCGTGCAGGTGAACCTGCACAAGCTGCTAGGCTTGAACTCTCAGTGCCCTCACTCGCACTCCTTGCCGGACGGCAGCACAGTCAACGTTCACAACACCGTCGGACACAAGGGGCCCATGTACGAGGTCGTCAAGTTCCCAGCCACAGGCGGTAATGTCGGTTAGTTCAAAACTCTGGAACTCTTGCTGGAGGTCTGTCTGACTCAGGAATTATTTCCCAAGCTCTTCTGTTGAAAACGAGCGCTAATAGTTACTACCTCAAGAAACAGAAGTTCCTTCTTCTAGAATGTTATCTGAGAAGTCCTTGAGTTTATAATGCATCTTAGAGATTTTATCTACAGAACCGTTGCTGAAGTTCATTCTATTGATATTTTATCTGTGAAGTCAGTCAATTTCATACGCATGTTAATAGATTTGTTATCTTGAGAACTGTTTCTGGAGTTTTTTCTTGGGGCATTTTATCAATATAAAGTCCGTAAATCGATACCGCATGTTAGCAGAATTCTCAATTGAAGAACTGCTGCTGGAGGTTTTGTAGGATTTTTTCCGAAAAGTTCTTTAATTAATGACAAATGGCCACAGATTTCACGTTGTAGGTTTTAATTCTTGAGTTTACGTCGGGAGAATTAGCTAGATTCGGGTTTGCTGCGCACATAAGTCGAAATCATAAAATCCTTTCTAACACTTGACTGAGTGGGATATACTGAGACACTAATGGGTTAGCCTAGTCACTCGTTTATCCTTTGTTGACGTTCAACCCTTTACTGCCTGCCGTTCGCATTGGTGGGAAATTTTCAAATATTTCACACTCGACACAGAATATTTTAATGTGTAATTGCTGTACACCGTGTGTAGAATATTTGAATATTTCTAAATGCTATACACCATTTACAGATCATGTGAAGATTTGTAAACACTTTTGCACCATATATGTAAGCTGACATCAGAAAATTTCTTTTTACTCCTTGTCTGATAGAAATTTACACATGCCTTTATTGAGGGAAGAGGGTGTAACACATTTTTAATTATTTTTCCCCAGAGGACGTTTTTGGAAAGGCGAAGAGACTGGCGGCGTGTGACACCCGCTGGAAGTTGAACCCGTGTCACATGCACACTTTTGGGCTCACAGAAAATTACGCTCTGCTGCCTGAGCAGCCTCTCACCGTCGACGTCACGGCCATGGTTGCCAACACCATCAAAGACAAGCCTCTTATTGAGGGCATGGAGTGGCTCAAGGACAAACAGGTAATGTGCTGGTGGATCTCACCACCAATGGAATATACAATCGCAGGAGGATTCTTTGAGGACTTTTTTGCCCTCAGATTCGTCAGCAAGGTTGAAATTCATAATCATCGTGTGTTTTTGCATATTGTCTCTAATTTTGCATACTTTTCTGCTTTTACATACTTTGAAGATAACAACTCGAAATGCCGGGACCAACAAACAGAAATAAGTACCATAGTAGTTTATTACATTCATGTCTTCGACGTCAGCACTTCATGTTAGTACTTTTTAAATCAAACCAGCATATACCAGACACTGTGTGAATATCCCAATGTACCAGAAGGAAATAGCTCGTAATTTTCCTACAGTAGCATCTACATCAACTTCCAAAATACTTAATTCTTGATTCATTTGAAGTTCTTCTTCAGTACTTTATTTACCATAACTAAATGCAAAAATTGTGAGGTCTTCTCGTTTGCATATACGTGCATGAAGTTTTTCAAGTTAAGCGTAATTTTATTAGGCCTGAAGTACCCCTGAAGCATTGACGTTGCCGTCATATTATGTTAAATTTGAAAAAATAAAATATATAAAAAATGAATATAAAATTCATTTCTTACAGCTTTGCTAGTGAAAGTTTTAACAGCCTTAATTTTGAAAACTGCTTCAACTCCATTTCAAGTATCTTTATTTTAAGTATTTCATGCAATATAGAAGAAGCAGTTTTTAAAATTAGGATTTTTCTTGAGAGATTGTGTAGGTGGCTGGCTGTAAACAAGCTTACTGCGCATGTAGGCAAAACAAAGTAAATGTTTCATACTTCGCGACCTCATCGCTCACCCACGCCAGAATTCATTTTGACGGTGGAATTTTAGAGTGGGTATCTTATTTTAAATACTTAGGTGCAGTATTTGACAGCAATCTTATTTTCACGGATCATGTCGAAGAAGTGAGCGGAAAATTGAGGGGCTGTGGGATGCTGTACGTCGTCTTAATTTTTTTAAATAAGTAGACCCTTACTTCCCTTTATTATTCTTTTGTATACCCATATATTATATACGCAATTATTATTTGGGGAGGAGCACCTCATTACCACATAAAGTAGAAACTAAGAACAAAATTTTAAGAATAATTTTTTGCATCTCGCCGAAGGAAGCTAGAAATGTTTACGCAATAGATTTATAAAAAGGCTTTCAAATATTGCCTTGCAGACATGTATATCAGTATTTTTTAATTGTGTATTTTCCAGATACAATTGGAAAGAAAATGATTCCTGTGTGAGGTTTCATGAAAAGCTACTTTCTTGTGGTCGGTATTTGACTCGTAACAAGATTTATAATCTTCCTAATGCTAGACTAGAAATAGAAAACTATTTGTAATATATAAAATTGTATCTTATTATAACTCGCTCCGTGCCAACTAGCTAGGGCCAATGCATCTAAGTAGTTTTAAGAAAAAGTTCAAGCAACATGTACTTGAAGATGTGCTCTAATTTCCTGTTTTCTGTGTGGTATTCTGATCGCAATCTTTCATGCCGTTCTTATGAGACATTTGCCTTACAAGTTTGTTAACTTTTACGAGCCAGCAGATGATGGGACTTTTAAGCTCATATGCATTTATTTTTATTTGATGCATTTTAACCTCTCTGCAAATAAACGTCTAAACGTCGAAGTGTCTCTTCTATAGGACGGGGATGCACTACGCTAGTTACTTCCGTGGTAGTGTTCTAAAATGTCTCTGCTGTTCACAGGTGAAATACCGCGTCTTGTCTCTCGAAACTGGCAAGGAAGTGAAACTGAAAGTGAAGAGTGAGTCTTTCTTCTACATGCACATCGTGAACTGCTTCGAAGAATCCGAGCACCTTGTGTTCGACCTCTCCACTTTCGACACGCCGTCACTCCTGCATCAGTTGAAGCTGCAAAACTTGCGGGTACGTGAGCATTACCCAGTAATAATCCATTTTAAATTATCTTGAAATTCTCGTTCTTCTTCTATAATCTAATTTAACATATGGTTTTATGACAAATGTTGCAAATACCGACCATGCAATGGTGATTTTTATCACGATATTAGCAACTTCTAGTTCTATCTACATAATTGAGCTTTGTCACGAAACATATGGGAGCAGCAGTATATTACTGAAACATAAGAACTCTGAGATAAAATCGGAAACTCAAATTTACCTGCACCAAAATATTACCACACGCTTGCTCATTGAATAAAAATACGCGCTAATTTTCGGGGGCAAAAACGGCGCTTGGAGTAGCCTTGCCAATGCTATACTTTCTCTCGATAATTTAGAGACCATATAGTTATACCGATATAAGCAAAAGCCATACGTGGCTGCTTCTACGTATTTTAACACGGTGACGTTTCTAGTCGGACATTTCTTCAATTTACACCAAAAATTCAGATGATTACTGAGATAATTACACTAACTTGCACGTTAAGCATAGCATTTACATTTATTACGTGTCCCAAAAACTTATCGTATGCTTCATGAAATGTTATTGACGCGGTATTCCTTCAGAATATATAATTTAAGCATTGAAAATGTTATTATTCACCCGCATTATGTTAATTTTGCGATTTGCACCAATCGACTTATTTGACAGTGGTGCTCATGAAGTTCTGTAATTGGCAACAAGAGTATCGCCATTGTATTGAGTTCTTCTTTCTATGCCTATAGTTTGAGTTTAAAATACAAGATTTTATTATGCAGTTCTTTCAAGTACAGAACTTTATCCTTATTTTTTATCCTTATACAGTTTCCAATATTTTGGCTTAGTACTTCCACTGCCAAGTGTTGTCACTTCAATTCTAAATTTCAACATTACAAATGCCCAATGTTAGTATTTCAATTGTCTGATTTCAACGTTACAATTGTCCAATGTTATCAATTCAATTGGCCAGCCTTGGCATTACGACTGCCCTATTTAACTCTTCCAACTGTTTAGCTTTAGTACGTCAAACACAAAATTTTAATTCTTCAACGGCCTAGTGTGAGCCCTTCCACGGCCTAGTGTGAGCCCTT
>VOMN01056492.1:0-32849 GCA_014899125.1 Orchestia grillus
GGGCGGCACTCAGTACAGGACAGGGCGGCACTCAGTACAGGACAAGGCGGCACTCCTGTACAGGACAGGGCGGCAACTGTAAGAAGTACCCTCTTGGTACCCTCTTGGGAGACGTGTGCTGTACGTGGCATCCAGAGACAACATCCCTGGGCACGGTTCACTCTGATGTACGCGGCCCACCAGTCGGCCCACGCAGTGGTGGGCTGGGACGGGGCCCTCTGGGCCGCTTGGGCCAGTGGAAGTATTGACTGGTAATATTTAATGGTAATTGTATCAAACGGCGTGCAAATATCACATGGGATAATCAATAAATAGGGTGCTCATGCTAACTAGTGGTGTTAGTTAACAGCATGCCAATATTAACTGGCGACATGATTAAAGAGCGGGCTGATATCAACTGGTAATATTAGTGTACAGCGTGGTAATATTTATAATTATTATTACTATGATTGAACAGTATGGTTATATTAACTGATGATTTAGTAAATAGCAGACTAATATTAATTGATGGTAGTAGTAGCAAACAGCATGGTAATATTTACAGATTATATTCATGAACTGTGCGGTAATATTAACTAGTGATACTAATATACAGCGTGCTTACATTAACTGGTAGTGTTAATGAACAGTGTTGAAATATTAATTAGTGATAGAAATAAACAGTGCCG
Source organism: Orchestia grillus (assembly GCA_014899125.1). Taxonomy (NCBI): domain Eukaryota; kingdom Metazoa; phylum Arthropoda; class Malacostraca; order Amphipoda; family Talitridae; genus Orchestia; species Orchestia grillus. The sequence continues at coordinate 669 of VOMN01056492.1, forward strand.
TAATGTTAACCCCAAGCTCTGATCTGGAAGCTCAAGTCCACCAATCTAAACAAGTATCCAGTTCTTTATTATGAAATATTTTAGTAACGTAGTACGCGTCGTCCACTGCTGATACCGTCTTAGGCTGCATGTTGCGATTTGAACGAGTGCTTGCTTCAGCTTGTGCCCTGTTCATTTTATCAGTCGATGAAGGGTTCTCGTACATCTCGGCGTTCGTTGATTCGAGCGACAGCTACAATAATGATAAAAACAATTGCCCTATCATTATGTATTCTCGTCAAGTGGTGTAATCAGGAAGACAAAGACAACTAGCTGCCTCCGTACCCTGCAGGCAAGATGCCTTGTAGAAGCCATGTGACATTTACTGATAGTACGTGGTGAATGTTTTACCGTACTTCGTGCGGACAGTGCGTTTTATGTCTTCTGGTAATTTAGAGCTGTATTATTCATCTTAGTTTAATTTTCATGTCCATTGTGATGTATTTCAAAGCTTCAAGTTTTTTCTCTGTATTCGAAAGTGATCATAATTGCATACTGTAAGTCCTGTGTACTGAAAGTTTAGTGCTCTTCCTCTGTATTGTATGATGGTGCCAAATGCCACCGCTCAGACGCTTATGAACCGCTTGAAAAATGCTCTTGCGAATGCGATCGGTGTGTACAACGATGTCGTCTCTCGACGTTGCGCTGGACTGCACAAATGAAAACTTCTTCGGAGACCTTTTCTGTAATGATTTTACCTTAGTTGTAATCGCATGGAAATACACTCGGATTTTATTGCTTTTCTTAACGTGTTTCAGTGCATAAAATTATTATGTAGTAATGTATACTGATCGATCGCACAAGTGCTTGCTGTATCATAGTATCATGAGAGTTGCGTTTGCGTGCTTGGTCTGTGTGGATTGTGCCGACACTTGCTGCCGTTGCTGCTTGCCAAGCAAAGTCTTGGCAGACTGAGAAAGCTTGACGGTTGTGCAACGTTACATTTGCTTCTTCTCATAATCCTCGCAAGAAAATGCTTATTGGTTCTCAGATAACACTGAGAAATTTTCAGATTGATCAGTGTTCTATACTGTTATATTTGTGTCTTCAACAGTCGTGAATGTAGATTATTTTCATCCTTATATTTTATTTTTTCCTCTCTGGCAGGTACCTAGGCGATGGTGAGATCTGAGCTCGTTACTGCTCGCGATGTTCTGCAAATTCAGAGCATTGCTGAAACTCGTTAGCTATTTCGTTAAGTTAGCATGGTAAATGGTATTGTAAATGTTTTGTGCCATTTATCACTTACAGTTCGAGATCTGTTTTGTACATTTCTATTTATTTGAAACTAAAAAAGTTTTTATTGTACCTATATTTTTGGTACCTTATGCGTATTTAGATGTTAACGCAATATTTCTTAAAAGTTAAAAATAGTCTGTAATTATTTCATGTTCTTCGCAATCTGACAAGATGATGCTTCGACAGTTCATGGTTTAATTTTGTCTTCTTTCGATGACAGGTTCCACTAACAACCGTTCAAGTCATTCGTTACCGGATTTATATAAGTGAACCTCAGTCTTGAGTATCGCGGCATTCCTTTATCGTTGTTTGGGCACGAGTTGACCAAGACTTCTGAAAACATACGTTACTCTTTGGTGAGTTCACCTGGCGGCGTCTCTAAAGCTGCGTCGCCTTGTTGGACCCGTACTGACCGGCTGGGCTGAACACACTCTTTGTCCATGGGCTTTGACTAGGACTAAAAGGACTAGGAATATTATCTGAAACGCGGTTCTCATTTCAACACTTGTGAAGGTTACCCATCTCTTGCGCTAGTTCCTTGTTTGAGGATTTATACAATGTTCGATCGCTTGTATTGACGATCAATTGGTCTACTTGGCCTGTCTGGAACGTTTCAAGACTCCGCTGTCGTATTAGTTTTGTAAGAATTAAAGGAAATAATATGTTGTAATTTTCTTACCAAGTTTTCGACTGCTTCATCAGCAACATGTCAAGCCTACGAAGTTTTTTGTTCTTCATCCTATACTATGGGTTATTCGAACGTTTTGATATTGGTACACCAATTCGAATGAGGGTGTAGCCATGTGATTGATCAGAATTCCTGGAATTAATCAGGTTTGTTTACTATTAACTACTTTAAAGGCCATGTAATGTGAGTTTTCTGACCTCTTCCTGCAGCAGAGACGACGAGAAACCCACGTTACACAGCCTTCTATGGTATATTTTTACCAGTTGATTTGAGACGGTCAATTTCTCCGTGCGATGTGACCTAGCTGCGTCCGAGTGCCCACTCTCCCCTTAGGGGAAGAAGCGAAGAGTCGGTATTTACCCTTTTTGCCTTATCCATTTTAAATACTTTGTATAATTTGCTATCTTCACCGTTTTCTTTCTTTGGTTTCAATAATAGCAGCAGTAGTTGTAACAGTAGCAGCACAAGTGCCGGTATATATTTTTCATTGTAATTCCGTGCAGGTGCAATTTTAGTTTTCCATATTCCTAAAATATATTAACTGTTGTACAGTGAATATTTTTTCTTGATTATAGCAACTTGGAAGAGTGTGATCATAGAGGAGCGGATTGAGGCTTCATTTCACAAATGAGTGCAGCGCGGAACTGAAACGATCGGCCCTCCACACGCTCAGTCAGTGTCTGAAGACAGTTTTGGGAGACACCCAAATATGGGCATCGAATGTAAACTTTGCTCTTTATTCTGGAGTCAAGTCGGAAGTCAAGGGACTGTACAGTGCCGACACTGTCGTCAGACATTGCTGATCGCGTGAAGAGCGCGTAGGGACAACAGTGACACCCAAGGCGTGGCCGGCGACAGACTACGATAGAGAACGAAGCTCTGTTGTTGTAACCGTTTGATCGTTCACTCCAATTCATCACGGCGCTGATGCAGTTTTAATTATAATTGCGCCTTCAAATTTAAAGGTATTAAGTTCATTTGTCGAGGTTTAGCCCGCTTAGCATCACTGATATATGTACATTATTTTACAATATTTTTCTCACCCTGTTAATCTCTCTGAAATTTTTTGGAATTTTTAAAAGCTTTAAGTTTTTTATTAGCTTTATAAAGTTGTATGTTTACGTAGGCATTCCAATGAATATACTGGCTGTTAAACTAATTTGAGTGATTCTGATATTTATTTCTCTCTTCTGGAACGAGCATCAGTGCTTTATAAACTCTACGTACCTACAGCATACTCTCTTGAATACGTCAGCGTTGTGACGGGAGGCATGGGGCAAGTAATTCTACCACAGACTGTGAAAGAATGAAACTTGTTGCTGTGCGACTTTGTCTAGTATGCATCTCCAATGTCCGCTGATGCCTTCTGTACTGAGTGCCATTTTCTGAGCTTGGGTGCTGATCAAGTCTTGCTCAGCGTGTAGGCTGCTTTTTTGTCACATGAAACGAGTTCGTGTGTATTGACAAAATATCGGGACTCGAGATCAGCGACATCAGTAAAGCATGGATTCATGAGAGAAAAATGGTTTATGTAAATCAAGCGCAGAATCTTAAGGTAAAAATATATTTATTTAGATATTTAGAATAATATACCGCTTAGTATGCAAACATCCATATTTCTAAGTAGGTGTGGTCCTGATTGAAACATTTTATGCCCTCATACTACTCGTCCTGAGCTTTCATTACGTATTGTATCTTCATTTTAGCGTCTCAACGCCCCAGCTTTAGTTCATTCACCCTCGCTGACCGTGAAAATCTATTCTAGGTCAGCTTTCTAGCGGGGAAGACATTTTTTTTCGTTTTTCGTGCAGTTGTCTCACCTTTTAGTAGGCTCACCGATATGTGGTGGAAATGAAATTTCGCACGAGTGCTTGGTATTCTTTTCGTCTACTTTCCTAGTATTTTTCGCCGTGGGGAGAGGCTTGATGTGCCAATTCTGGAGCACCGTAATTCGCGATTTTGGGTAAAATTCGCTTGCTTGTTTTCATACCTATGCTAAATGTTAACCAGTCGAGGCCATGGGTGTGAGGCAAAGAGGGCAAAATGGAAAGTTATGTAAGGTCAAGTTTGCTAAATAGTGATTTTTTTTAGTTCTAGCGTTTCTTTAAATTTAAGATAAAGGAACTCGGTAACAAATGATGATTTGAGAATGCAAACTCATCGAGTACGACTGATAAAAATGAGGAAAAAATGTATGTTATAATTTTTACAAATAAGATTGCAATACTTAATATCTTCGGATTATCCACACATGATCTCTTACATGGTATTGAAAATTTTTGCGCTAAGTGGTGAATAACTGTAGAAACGAATTTCTGATAGATTGTTCCTCATGTGTTTCATCCCAGGAAGCACCATCTTCGACTGATCGTTTCAAGACCGTTAGGTATTCCATAGAAAACCAGCTCAAACTTCGTATTACAGAGAGGGGGATCATTGCCCGTGATGTGCGAGGGAGATAAGGAACAATGTCTTCACTCCAAAGGGCCTTGGACACTGGCTCGTAAGTCAGCTGGAACTGCTACTCAAAGAAGGCCCCAGTACCGGCCGTATGATGCTGCCTTTTATGGGTCAACACTGAAGCGCCAGATGGTCGTCTTTCAATGCCACTTTTTACAGGATCTTCAATTAATTGAACAGTGGGAGCTTGGAGCTAATATTTCGTTGTTCATTCATGTAGGCTACGATCATGGACTAATATGTGCGCTGGCCGTACATCTTAGGGTGTACGATTTGTCATCGACGTGCGCGGTACAACAAGTGTTTCTTCATATCTGGTGCCTGCCCAAAATTATGAATAGGTGGTACTCGATCGTATATACTTCTCACGTGCACCAACTTCTGATTTGGAAGCTGCTTGATTTACTCTACGGTCCGAATTCAAGCCTGATGTCAAGAAAATTTGCCTCTTAATCTCTAATATCGTCACCTCTGGGAACGTGTCGTGCTGTTTTATGCACGGTTTGATTTCTATTCAAAATTTTTTGGTTCCTGGTGCTCGAAATGTGCGCTCTTATATTGAGGATTATCTCTATTTACCATGATCAAAAGACGTTTTGAGCCTGTTTGCTAGGATTGGTTAGCAATGAATTTTGAAACAACCCTGTACTGTATTCATTAATTGAGTTGCATTTTTAGGTCTCATTTACGGAATAAAACTCTTTGAAATGATTGGTAAAGAAATCAAATTTTAAACTAATAACTAAATCCAGAAATGGCAGGAAGTTTTTTCATTTACCTTGCTTTTCCAAAGGGTAAAATAATAAATCACTTTCCTAACCTCCCATCTGATGGCAGCCCATCGATTGTTCAACCATGTTTTGCGTTCAGGAAGAGGAGCAATTCTGTGCATATGCACAACCGAGGTCATGCTGTGACATGACCTGCGACCCTCCGCGGGCTTTGCTGCTCGTCCACGTCAGTCCCGGGATTCACTTTGCTCCTTGAGCTTTGCGGCTTCGGCAGAAGCGGGTTCTTTTAAAAGCAGATGGTTTCTTGGATTTCATCGCTTAAACATCGTGCCGTAAAGTCTAAAATTTTAATTTATACTTGTACATGATCTTTGTATACAAGCATTGTAGTGGATGTGCGGTGGAAATGCTTCCTGAAATCCTACAAGTTCACGTAGGATTAACGATGTTCATTTTACTACAGTATTGTCTTCGAAACATTTACTTTTCCTCATAGTGAAGTGTTCGAATTTATTCTCTCGTTCATTGATCATTTTTCTGCTTCTTCGTGTTTGAATGTGTTATGCACTCCTGTTGGCCTCGAAAATTAAATTAAACCCCTTACGTTAGCAGAGAAAGGATATGGAAGAAAGATGGCTAAGTTGAACTTCCTTTTAAAATGTGTTATTACTTAATTTGCTGAGAAGTATGAACCATCCTTTAATATCTCTGAATGTGTGTTCGTACCACTCGACGGATGGTATTTTATTGTACCATTGATGGGTATTAGATGCCTGTCTTCATTGTGAAGTGACAATTGTCTTCGCCTGCCATGCCGTGCTAGAGCTCACTCTTGTTCAAAAGTTGGCCTAATTCAGTAGATGAAGAAGCGAGAGCTTTCTTCATTAATGCGTGATAGGGGATTGTGCTGCTCCTTTAGTCCTTTGGTGTGATGAGTGAAATAGCTTTCGAATTAACAAACGTGCAAGTACACGGGAGCTTGAGACTTAGCCCTTTAACGACTGTATTTATTTTTGTGATAAGGCTTTATGTACCTGTATACGTGCAACAAGACGGCGTTTTGCTTATTACGAAACACTAGCTGCATCATTTTGAAAGTGAACCATAAGGTCCTACTGGTTTAAAATTCTTAATTTACATTTTTTAAGAGGACGCGTACGTCTTGCTAGTCGTTAAAGAGATGAAAAGTTGAATAGCAGCACTCACACTGGCGGAGTAAATCACCGCGCAAATGTGCTCAAATTAATAAATTAGTTAGTACGATGTATCGCTATAGTTAGTACGATGTAGTTAGAAAAAGCGTTGGGAACGCAAGTAAAAAGACGATTTTATGGATACAATTTTTTAACTAGGTTTACATTTTTGGGGCTACTTTTTACGACTTCTTTCTTCAAATTATTTTTTCATTGATAACGTCCTGGATATTCATCTATACCGTTTTCTTCTTTATGATTTCAAGGGTTCTTTTCAATTTTAATCGACAAGGGTATGTTTGTTAGCATGTCTGATCCATCTATGTGCTTGAGCTCCATTGTATTTTATAACTTATGTTTTTTCTACTTAAAAGGTTCAATAGTATTCGTGACACTTTCTTCAGTACAGGTATCAGAATGTACTCGTTATGTATTTTTCTACGAAGTCACTTTTAATCAGGGTTTGAGGATGACACAAAAATAAAAGAAACGTATACTCTAGTTCTACGTCATATTGTATTCCTGCTCAGCTTTGAGCGTTTGTACTTTCAAGCTTCGCAAAAACCATTCACCTCGTCTCTTGTCTAACCGACTTTAGCTAGTAGGATGAAATATTGCCCATAAGTTCCATCAGATAAAACGAGCGTTCAAAGTTCAGGTTATCATCATTGTTCATACCTTTTTTTTCAAGGCAGTTATTGATTTTAAGTATTCAGAACATATTTTAACCAAGGTCTTTAGATTCTGAGTTTTGTTTTATTCGTGGGACTAACTATTACTTGATCTTCTTTTAACAATCTTCGTGCAATAGATTTGTAGCTCTACAGCGTTTTAGTCGAACTTTTATTGGTAATTGGTTATATCTGTTCTGCCTTGTCGTGGATGTGTCATTACAATGACCTATACAGTTCAACGTCGTGGGCACAGTGTCTCGTTTACTGGCCCCCGGGCGGTGGCTGACTGGCAAATGTTTTTTTTGTCATTTTCTGGTATATTGACTTCAGTCACGAAGCAAAACTGGTTTCGAACCATGACACAACTAAAATGGAATGCAGAGAAAATCTGCTAGTTGTCAAATTGTTCAACATAAAACTGCATTTTTTTGCTACCTCTTCCTTATGTCGGATGGTCCGGGGTGCTTACGAAGAATTTATCATTTAAGCGTGAAAGGAATGTTACACGAATTTACGACAAAGATGGCTAGTCGTAGCAACATTTTAATAATCGTTATCATCTTCTGTATCATTTTCTGAAATGTTTTCGATAGTCGTAGGTTTGTTTGTTGCCCCTTATAACTATTTATTACCAGCTAAGTATAATAGGTATACGTCGTAACTAAATCGTAGAATTTGGTTCTCATAATATTAAGTGAGTTAACACTGTTGTTCATATCACTGGTTATTTCATCCAATGTAACCCATTTGGGTTTAGAATCTATGGCGAAGTTTTCAAGTGAATCAGGTTCTATGAAGAGAAGGATCGTCATTACCCGTCACCGATCGGCTTAAAGCGTAAGTCCGTCAGATGATCCTGAGGACGAGGCGTCTCTTCTTGTAACTTTGTTTCACGAGTTTCTCACGTGTGTGAAAGTTGCGGAGCAATTTGCTTTGGCCCACAGTAATTTTGTGTTTCTTTCTGACACGCGGTCACACCAGTATGTATAAAATTAACTAGCTGTGTCTGTTTCAGCAACACGCTTCAGCATCCTGGCACATGAACGGTTCAAATTCGCTAATAAGGCGTGACGTCAGCCAACTGCGTATGTGGTGAAGTGTTCTCAGTCGTCAACGTTGGTATTGCAGAAGACTACTACTCCGCTTCGTTTATTTCAGATGCCTTTAGCAACAGTGCAGTCAATTTGTGCACGCACCCCAACTACTGTCGAGAGAAGGTTGTCCCTGCATGAGTTGGTGCCCAGTAAAGTGCTGTAGTTGATGTCCCCAAGAGATGTGCAGCGGCGTAACCAAATACACTGCGGTTCTTGACCTCAATTCAGTGGTCTGTAGTCCTTCTTTTATCATTCATCGTCCCGCAGTGAGGACGTGCCCTCGACGTGAGGATAGGAGGCACGTCGTTGCGGGGCTAAATTGTTCCAACTGATCATTCATCGAACTTTTTTCATGCTATCTACTGTTGTACTTGGTGTTCCAACGTTTATATTATTTGTTATGTAGTTAGACTAGGTAATCTTATAATTTAGTATAATTTTTATTACGAGTCACCATGTATAATATGACTCAGGCCTTGGAAAAATGTGCATAATAAGAACTTTCACGACGCTTGGTAGTTATTCAAGATTTAACACAAAAAAATCAAGTCTTTGTCAAACCTTAACCACGACGCGTAATTTCAATGTTTAATCAACTGTGAAAGTTATGCTTTGAAAAGTTTCTTCGGTTCAAGTGAGCTTTTGAACTGGAAGGGAATATGGTATTCGAAACGAAGAATCGACTTCTGTTTCGAGCACAATCTACCATCTAATTTTGTGCGACGATGATGTTTTGATGCACTTCTGCTGAGTTTGAATGGAATACTTCCAATATTTTGTGCGATACTTGTTTCCTTCTTTAGACGGATTAATCTATTGTAGGAAACTGCTTCCAAAGGTTGTACTTTTGGAAATCCAACCATAAATCGTCAAGTTCCTGGATACTTCGATGATAAAATACACTGCTTGCGTTGTGGGCCTTGCACATCTCATTTTACTCGACTCCAACCAATAGAGGAACCTGCAGTTTGAGAGAGGCTGTCCGGGCAGTTTGTAAACATTGGATAACTGTGCCGCCCACAATCCTCTCAACTTGTTCCCAATTCAGGGGCCAACTTCAATTCTTTCTTCCCTTGCTCCTGGATCGACCAAAATGTAATCTGAATATGCATTCTTAGTATCATTTGTCGCAATTAATGTAAAATTTAACGATCGATTTTCAATGACTGTGTTCTGTATAATTGCTAAGTGTTAAAAGAAAGGTTTCCGTTCCAAATCACGTTTTCAAAGGGAAGTGTTTTTTTTTATTTGAGAACAGTTTCTGGTGCATTTTAATGTTATTTCATGTTTGTGCATAGGAGTTCACAAGTACGGGCCTGGCTGCACGTAGGAAAAGTATCGATGACTGATTTATTTTTTTAATTGCTCCCGAACTTTGTGTACTATTCCCCCAAAGTTCGAGAGTTATTAGGAAAATAAATTAGTTATCAATACTTGAGGAGGATATGCGATTGGCGGGGAAAAACACTTCAGGCATTCCCTTTCAATATTATCAGAGTTCAATAGTTATTCAATCTATGTAGAGATCTATGGGACTTCTAACTGCAATGAATTTCTTAGATAATGGTGAATCCGTATCGCATGTAGCGGCAAATGTTATAGGTTGTTTGTTTGGGCAGCGTTTCTAAACTAGAACATCACCCAAAATGTTAAACTTTCTTCAGTGTCTTCTAACATTCGATTATTTCGATGATTTTCAAGCAAGAGTGTACACTTGGACATGTATGGTGCGGCAAGCAAATAAATTATTGTAAGGGCAAGAAACCTGCACTCTCTTCGCTGTTTATGCTGCCTGCGCGTGCGTCAGACTCAGCTGATAAAGCCTCATTGAGAGCTTTGAGTCGTTTGGAAACGCCCTCTTAAATAAACGCCCTGTTAAATAAAGTTCATAACTGAAATGCAGAGCAACAATCTCATCTAATGCTTTGGTCCTTGAGGAAAGTCTTAAGGGTGAGCCTTAGTTTTCTGGCCGTTGAGAGTTGGTCAGGGCATTGCTGCCTGGTGATCACGCCATTGCTGCCAGAAAGATCAGGCTCGGCCACGTGACTGTTCCATCCTGAGCAAAGCTTTAGATGAGGTTGTTGCTCTGTATTTCAGTTATAAACTTTAATACAAGGATATCAAAAGAGGCATTGCCTTAGTGCAGTTGCGTGTTGAGTTATGCTAACTTTTATTTTAAATAGCGAATGAAATCGATTCTCAAAACCCTTCCGAATAGATTAGCAACTTTTGAAGTGTAGCATCCATACAATTAAAGAAAATTTTCCTGCTAGCTTAATGAAAAAATTAGCCCAGATTATCGACTGAAGGGCGCATTGGTATAGTGGAAAGTTCGATTGTAAATGTTGTGCTTCAACGCCGTGATATTATTTCGAAAACAAGAGATTGGCTATTTTACTGTAAGTATAAATAATGATTTGATTTTCTAATACGGTTGTCCTCTTGCATTAGGAGGTCATGCAAAGTTATGTTGTTATTTTCATCATTAAATGGATTTTCGTTTCTTTTGGAAGACCAAGGTTATAGTTTTTCTATACAAATAATTATAGTCGCTTTTAATATTGTTAATTCATTTTACTTTCGCTCAAAATACATTCTTTCAAATATTTTCTTTCGATACTGGCCGCTCTCGGTAAAGATTCGCAGGATTGTAAGCCCACCGCTCGAGTGAACGCAGTTCCTTCGTCCAAGTGTTCAGCGCATGCGAATCAGGCAACCCTGTGTTGTTGGGATCCCTTGCAATCTTCGAGGAAAAAGACTCTTTCAAGTTTGCTTGGAATTTTCATTTAGCGTGTTGATAACTTTGTTTCTCTTTTTATGTAGAATATATTAACGATTTTTGTGGGAAAAATATTTACAATTTGCTGCGATGTTTGGGTTGTCGAATATTTCCAAATACCGTGCTTTGGTAGGTTATTAATATCTTAAATGGAGAAATTTTTAGTTAGAGTTAGTTACATCTATCGTCTCCCTAATATCTCAAACTATAATGAAAGCATGTGAAACATAACATCATTTGACATCGAGTCAAATACTCCTTTAAGAATAGTATTATACCTTTTTCCCCACTCTTATTTGGGTACGGTGTGTTGTACTCCTCAAAAATTTTGAATCCGGACAGTCAAGTAACAAAATTGGATGCCTTTTAGCGTTTTTTAATATTTATTATTTGTTCGGAAAGAATATTTAGAGATTCTTCCCTTTGTCTGTAAGTTGAATTTCTTGACACACATGACGCATTACACAGTGACGCACCGGGCACGCTTGTTGTTCAGCAGAGTTGCACTTGGTGGCGTCCGGGAGCACTACAGGATGTCCTGAAAGATTCAGAAGGAGCGCGCCATCACACTCTCACTCATGTTGGTCATCGTTGCTTTTTACGCCTCTCTTAGGCTTGTTCTTTTTTTTACAAACAGTTAAACCGTGCGAGGGAAAGATCCTTATTCTTTAAATCAGGGTTATACTTTGGGTTTACGTCAAGAAAGTAGGCCACTCGACTTTTAGTAGATCAACTCGAATGTGGAATTACTTTCTACGTTATGCAGGAAATGGTGTTGATCCACACCTGAAAAAGTCAACACTAAGACGATATGCCCGAAAAGGATCGATTTTGCCATGCTAGTTTGGGCAAGCCTTAAAAATTCAAGCGTTGACGTGTAATACTGAACTAATATGTTGCTAAGTTGATGTCTACATTTTTCAAATCTAAGCTAGAAAAATTTGAGCGGATTAATAAATTTTTTGTTTCTGAACGTCTGTTCGATAATAATTTTTGAAAGGAAAAATTGTGTAGATATCCTGAATTTCGTGAATGTTCTGCGTTTGTTTATTCCGTGCCGAACTTCTGATGTTTAATCATTTTATTTTTGTTATTCTGCTTAAAAATTTTTTCTGTACATCGTTTTTGCATTTGGAATTTCTGGAAAATTATCACTACCAATGTAGTAGTACAACTAAAAGTTCATTTACGTGGTGGAGCCTCCTCAGTGTGCTTGTGATTTGTCCAGCGTTTCGGAATCAAGCCGCTTTGTTTTTGTGTGACGTCAGGCCGGGCTCTAGAAGGAACTACTTCCAATTTGATCGCTGACATCATTCTCGGCTCTCGTCGAGTCGCAGTTTTACATCAACAATGGAATTTGAATAATGCTCATACTTTTCCTTCTTCTGCTGTTATTATCTGTGAATAGTCTGGCTTTTATTATTGCTTGAAGAATCGAATATTACTCAAAGCATAACTGCGAATTAAATAAGAATTAATGCATCGGTCAATCGTGATTGGAATGAACGGACTTATCGCCTTTTCATGTTTGATGAAATTCATTTGTATATTTATTTTGATCGTGAGCGACCGAATGACTAAACGGACTGGATTTTCTAGAGATGGCTTTCTTGTTCCAGAGAAGAATCGCAGCTTTTCTCCCACGTGCAGTGACCGCAATTTTTGCACGCGCGTCGAGTCTTACGTGCGATACGAATTGTTTAAATGGACGTGTGTTTCTCGAAGTTCTTAGTTTTTATTATCAGTAAATGTTTGTAGAGTGTTCATCTTCATCAAATTTTTCGGAGGTTAGCATGAGCAAGTGTTTCGACCGTATACTTCTTTTTTAACTTCTGCTATAATGAAGACATTTTAAAAAACTATTTTCAAAATAAGGTGGGGCAACTCTACTTGAAATTTTTTTTACCTGTTGTGAATTGGATGATAAATTGTTCAGTATTCTGTGTAGCATGTTACCCGGACTCTGTCAGCTATTTGTACAATGGGTAATTAAGTTTTGTTCAACTCAGGGTTTGGAGAGCTCCTTGCAGAACGGTCGCTCAAACCAAGAAAGATTTACTGCGCGTTCTTTTGTTTACACGCCAAGCGGAGCTCAAGAGCCGTGTTTACCTAAACTTGGTGATTCTGTTGACTTGCTTGGGTCCAGCGATGAGCATTCCAAGTCGACTTGGTAGAATTGTGTCCAATGATCGGCCTCTCTGTTAGCAACGCCAGCAAGTTTATTGTTGTTACGGAAATGTTTTTATTTCCCATAGCACACGTAATCATCATGTGCGTTATAAAAGGCAACAGTCACAATTTTAATCTGGCAGTTTCAAAAATTTGTTAATGTTGTTCAGCTGTCATATGCTGTTGAATATGACGCACTCTGTTGAAGTAAAGAATTTTCTATCGCTTTATGCAAGTGTTCATTTTGATCTACGCTAAATGCTGACAACATTTTCAGTGCTCATTCTCATTAGAGTTTGCAGGGCTTCAACTGCCATACGGTTTATTCTTATCAAGGGTAAATCTATTGCATGTTCTGTAAATCTGGGCTCTAGTATCCTTTCCGTTGACTTAGCCTTCTTTTTCCTCTTATGTTTCTCTTTCTAAAATGTCAATGAAATTTTTGATGTTCATCATCGTCTGTTGAATATCTGTTATATCTAAAAAAATGTTTCAAAATTTTCACTGTAATCCTCGCAGCGTTAGTTCTGTAGAAGAGGAATGATAATCAGCTTGAACATGTCTAACTTTTTACTGTATGTGTCTTCATTGCCTGTTTTTTTCTCAAGATACTGTCTTCAATAGTGTTTATTACATAGCTACTTAAAATAGAATGAATAGCGTGCCAGCAGAACGTTAACTTTCATAGCAGCAATACATGCGCGTAGTTAAAGAAGAATTTCGTACCTACAAATTCACTCGTGTTATTTATTTTTGCCTCTGATTTATGTCAGTGAGAGTGACTTGCGAAAACGACTAAAACTCCGTCAAAATGCGATGCAGGCGAAGTGAACCAAGTTCAGGTCTATTGAGAGACGCCGGCTTGTTATGCCCTCGTTAACAGCCCATTGGCCAGGGCTTCTTCTCATAACATGCCTCCACTAGGGCAGCCCTGAGACTGCATTCTAACAGCATTTAATATCGCAACTTCTTACTGAGGGGACAGCTTTTATTTGGTGATTCTGTACGGTGCCTGTAGCGTCGTATACTGTATTTACTGTCGGGACTTCAGGAGGATATGACGGAATGTCACTTGACAAAGCAAGACTCAGTGATTTTTTTGTGTAGGCAGATTGAAATAACTAAGGACTAGGATGAGCGCAAGGTCAATGCAGTACGTGTATTTGCACTCACGAAAATAAATGCATTAGACTCCTATGTACGTACTGGGCATGATCTGAGATCGTGCTTTGGCCCGCTTGAGCCTTAACGGGAGCTTCCATGTCATTCACTGAATGCTCATCTCTATTTTATGTTAAGAGTGGAAATGGCTTTCTTATTTAGTTGTAGAAACTACCCTCTTTTTTTTAGCAACTCATTATCTTCTAATTGACTGAATATATATTCATTTTGACTAAATGCTCAATGATATAGGCTCCTGCCTATTTTTATTTGACTTTGTTTTGACTCAGAGCGTCTCATGACTGAGTATTATACAGTGGAATCATACGCTGGATTTTATTTGACGGTAAAAATATCTTCTTTCTCCAATTCCCCGTTGAATGAATGCCATCTTTCTCCAATCTGCGATAGCCTACTTCATCTTCTACCGTGTGTATTTTACTGTTGATCTATTGGCTAAATAAATTCTATCGCCGTTGGTTGGATGGCAAATGAACTTTTATTAGGTGTCTGTTGAGTTCAATGAGGGGTTTATGTGTATTTGCGCTGATGCTTATTGCTATATGATTGAGATATGGAACCGCCCAGTGTACAAAATGAGCCTTGCTGTACTCTTACGTATCTGTCTCCTGTTGCATTCTTCAGATCTTTAACTTCGCGTTGAATTCTTAGAAAGGTTCTAAATCTTCTTCTTAAATTATTAACTCACACTTTTTACAAAACTTTGTTTAAAAATTGAGGCCAAGTGATGTGATCGAATGTCTTCACCCCATTTTTCTTCTTACATGTTCCTTGACGTCTTCTCACCCCATCCATGACGTGAGCCTGTTGCATTCGAGTCAGTGAGGCGGGTGCGCAGCGTGTTTCTTTCCCAGGCTCCTGCTTGGCGAGCGTCCACATCGGGTGCGTGTGTACGCTGCACTCGACTGCAACAAACGAAGATCAAATGGCTCGGCTTTTGATTTTTAGACGTACTCCCAGCCTCGTCCCTTCACTGCGCAATGCATCGTGACTGACCCGGTTTCCCCGCGGGATTGTCCGAGTGCGTGCTGGGATTACTTACGAATTACTGTATTTCTGTTTAGCAATCGAAATACAGTGCGCCGTGAAGGGTCAAGGCATCTGTCGCAGTTTGTTACCAATTGGCTTGCGAATTAGAGTGGTGGGAAATTTAACATGACGAATTAGAGATTCCCGTAGAGGTTGTGTATATTTTTATACCCAATCATGGTCATGGCTCTGTTGTTAATTTAATTTTAGTCGTATATAGGTATTCATGTAATGTTTGTATCAACAGTCCATTGAATTTTCTCAGTGTTCGGATCATGACGTGACACGAATTGCAGTGCAACCCAACTCGGACCAATTCTTTTCTAGGAGGGAAGATCTTGATGAGTCACTGACCAACTTGAACGCATTCGAGTTGTGTTGTGTGTGCTCGTGCGTGTGCTCGCCCGTTACCAGCTCGCTCTGGCGTGAATTATGTTCGAGCTGTTCCTCTGGTCGGTGCAAGCGATGCGTCCTGTTAATTTTGATCGCTCTTTCGACTTGAGAAAGGAAGCTCACGTAATATGACTCTCATCTAAATTAAGTTTCTTTGAACCGTTGTTCGGCCGCTTTATGTTTCAGTAATATATCGAGCTTACGTCGTTTCGGAGATTTTTCTGATGGTTTTGGTGCGATTGTTCTGTTTTCCTAGGGAATGTGTTAGGTTGTGTTAAGAAATATTTCTAATCCAGCTTTTATTATCTTGTTATGCTATTCTCGTTGAGTTTGTGAATTCTAGCTTTAATTTTTATTCTCCTTCATGAGTCAAACTAAACACAATATCAATAGGAACTCATCACATACTGCATGCTCGTCAATGCACCAACGAACCCGAGAGTTTTTTATTTTCGTGTGGTAAAATTGCACGTGTGTTTTCTGCTCAGCACTTGCATGAGTGGGACTCATTATATAAGATTTAAGATTAAGAATTTTTTTCCACCAATATTGGGTTGAATAAATTAAGTAGTCGGGTACGTGCTATGTGGCGCAATCGCTTTCTCATTATACAGTAACTTTTAAATTCGAACGTGATCTATGTGTTGATTTTTAATGGTATTTCTGTAGTAGGTTCCCATTGATCTTTGTTAAATGTTAAAGGTTAGCCTTAGTTGCTCAAGTCATTACTACCGAGGCATTTCGAGTTAATTGGTTCTCTTTGTTTATTGGTCGGTGATTGTATCCCGCATAAAGATGAAAGTATTCTGTACTTACGTTAGCTATGCTACCACATATTTAGTGTCAACAATAGTTTTTATTACTTTATTTTAGCGTTTTTGTTACGTTAATTACGTTTAGCAACATGGCTGCCACGGCCTGCAAGTATCCTGCCAGACGTACTGAAGATCGCACCAGCGAGTGTGAGTGACGTACGACGCTCGCTGTGCGACGACTTATCTGTTGATCTCTTGAGGATCTGCGGGTCAGGTTACGGACAAGAAGATCTCTGCAATTCTACTCGATCGCAAGCCTCACAAGTGCTGCCTGACCACTCCAGGCGCGTTTGGTGCTTGTGTCGTAAGTTTTCTTGTTGCGTGCCACAAGTTTTTTCTTGCGTGCCACAAGCTTTTTTTTTCTTGCGTGCCATAAGTTTTTTTTTCTTGCGTGCCATAAGTTTTTTTCTTGCGTGCCATAAGTTTTTTTCTTGCGTGCCATAAGTTTTTTTCATGCGTGTCACAAGTTTTTTTCATGCGTGTCACAAGTTTTTTTCTTGCGTGTCACAAATTTTTTCTGGCGTGTCACAAGTTTTTTTCTTGCGTGTCACCAGTTTTTTTTCTGGCGTGTCACCAGTTTTTTTTCTAGCGTGTCAAGTATTTTTCCATATTGTATCCGAAAGCAGGTATATTATATATTTCGAGAAACTCAGATGCACGTATTCCTCAGATTTCTACCGAAGTTTTCACTCATCGAACTAACAAACGTCACTGTTGAGTTGAGTCTTCTATTCTGCTCTACTACCTGTTGACAAGGACGTAATTACGTTTAACGATACACAGTCAAGTGTTACAATTGTCTCATGTATTATACTACCTGGTCTACATGAAAATAATGAAATTACATCTTGAGTCGTTTCTTCACTTTTATTCATCTAATAATCGATAATTTATACTTTAGTGAAAGGGCATTTTATTGTTTGTGCAATTCTAGGACGAGGGAATTTCTGTGCGTCTCAGGAATATTTTATACTGATGCTGGAAGAAGACATTCTTATAGACCACCTGCCATTGTAGCTGCTACCTTACTACATGGAAGTTTCTTCCAGTTCAGTTCACCAATTGAATTCAAGATATTCGTTCTGTGAACCTTGGTCGTAAATAGCACTTGGACTAACTGTTGTTGCACTGTAAAATCATTTGGTGCTAAGAAATGAATTATAATATTTTTTAAAATTGTTTTTGAATGAACTGGATTAAAGTTTCCAATGTTAAACGCAACTTCTTTTGCGATAGTCGCTCATTTCTATTTAGTGAATTATAGGAGTTCTTCGGAGGATTTTTGAAATTGATCACAGGTAAAATGTGATTTATCTCAAAAAAGAAACACAACTTCACCGTAAGCTTGGATATTAAAAAGCGAAATTGATGTACGGATAGCGTAAATAAATTACAGGCCCTAAAGGTGATGTAGAAATTCTCGTTGTTTTTTGTAAACCATAGGCAAGTCGCTACGGTCAATAATTGATGAGCTATGAATATTTGAAAATCTCGACACGTTTTTGTAAATCGCTCCATATTTTTATCTCACAAGTTTGACGTAGACCATTCGTCACACACGTCCCTGTTTAAATATCATACAATTTGAGTATATTTAACACATTGAGACTGTTTTCGATTAAGTATTTTTCGAACACGTGGCTTGCTCTCTATCTCTAGAGTGTGTATGTATGTACTCGTACTTTTGTATAAGTCTAACTAACATTGTCATGGCCAGATACCGCCCGTCACACGTGCCCGACATGCCGCATTCGATGTGCGAACAAGTGCGAGAGGCCAGGTCAAATGACTCGTACATTTGGTATGCCTTGTGGCCCGTCGTCTCAAGCTGTATTTGGAAATGCCGTCTTTGTTATGATGAGGACGACTAGGTCCCCTTACCCTACCTTGGAGCCAGACGGCCTAATACCAACATCGACTGTTCCTGCAAAAATATTGCGACGGCTACTAAGATATCGTCATTGTTCATGCTGTTCGAGCGTTGATGAAGTATGCCTTTGTTTGGGCCTTTATAATCTACGAGAACTCTTGAAAAGATGTCTACAAGCCCCTGGAAAATTTCTGGTGCTTTCTGGAGAGAATTCTTTGTAATAGTTTACTTGTGACGTTTTGACAAGTCTGATGTACGCACTTTTCGAAGATCGTTTCCTAGTAATAATAGTCGAATATTCAAACTCACGATCGCTGGTTCATTGACGCACAATTTTGCTTAAACATTAAATGTTTGACTTTCAAAATGACCGACTGAAAAACTACGATTAGTTTTTGTAAGACTCCACAGACGAACAAGCTAATTCAAGCCTGACCAGATTGTTTTATCTGCAGCGGGTTCGAGGCAGACGCTAACACCCTATCTAGGAAAAGTACATCGTAAAACAGGCTGATTCGTCGTGACTTGGGTAGGGTCCCTTGCTGAAGAGTTGTGGACACGATAAGGGATGTAGGACAACGTGTGGGACGCTATCGACGGAGACCCAGTTTTTGGCACTACGTTTCAGAAATACAGAGTCCTTGCCGAAGGTAGTGTAGACAAGTTGCGACTTCGCTGGGCGACCTTAGTATTTTTAAAATACGATACGTTACGAAAGAACATTCATTCGCATGGCTTTCCAAAATTACAGATGCATATCTAATATCAATACCGATTTTTTTAACATCGACTGTCATGAGTTTCTTGTGCTTCCGAAAGTAAGGACCAAATACTCACTGCACTTGTTTCTATCTCCACTTTTGGTCCTTTTCAAAGTGAACGTAAAGCTTCACTGTTATTAGCTATAGTAACAGTAGAAATTTTCCTTAAACCAACATCTCTAGTGTGGAGGCACTCTTAAAGGCAGTGGATAAGTTGGTCTAAATATTGTGATCCGAGCATGACGCGAGACACATCTCTCAATCGGCAAGCGCGGGGACGTGGCATCAACAGGGCAGAGCCCGCTCTTTATCTCGGCACAATCCTTCCGTCGTTGCTCCCCTGTGGCACTCCTTGCTGACAGCACCTCCGCAGTCTTCACTTCGTTTCTGTTTGAAGGCACAGTCCTGCTGAACCTACGTGGTGCTTTACCTTTTGACTTGTTCATGAATAACGCTTCGTTTCGTTGGGTGAAGGCATTTCATATGTTGTATGGTGCTTTTATTTAATGCATGTGTCGACTGCTTGTCACTTTATAGAATCAAGCTCAGTTTTATGCGTATGTCAAGGTTTTGTACAGTTCTTTTATGAGTCATCTGTCTCGTAGTGTGCGTGTGGGCCGTTGTGTCTGACTTGTGAGAGAGGATATAAAACCGTCTTTTTCGTGACACTTCCTGTCTTGCTGCTGATATTTCAAAAGTTTGAGCTGGTTACTCTGTGTCATGAAGTTTGACACGTTTGTCAAGTCAAATTTGTCTAATTGACTTATAGGGGGAAATCTTAGTCTTAAAATAAATTAAATTATACAGGCAGGTGGAAACATCAAGTTAAAATAAAACGCTTCACTTAAAGTAGAATTTTCGAGTGATAGCTTAACCTATCGTCAATATAATTCACGTTCGTATTGGCTTGGAATATTTTGATCAACATCCACGATAACGTGATTGAATCAAAAATTCTTTTTGTCACCCGTGCCATACTTTTTTTGCGATACATTTTCTCCGTGTCTTGCGCTGTGAAGGACATTTTGAGTGCTTCGAAACTGCTGCCAGCGCCGACGCGTGCTGTGTCCTGCTCTCTCCCGGCCCTCCGGTGAGGCGCGACGCCCCGGCACAGGGCGCTTTTGTGTCGAGTTGAAGCTCACGCGCCGCTTGAGAATTAAGGGAGCAGTAAATCTTCCCTTCATAATGGCCGTCTGTCGGGCAGTTCTTGTATTTAATGAATTCCGTAGAGTGGCGCTTCACTTGCGTCGTGTCTTCGGCAGTCCGCTCCCTCATCACATCTGCATTTCGTTCATACCTGGGAGGAAATATTATTTTCTGGTTGAAACAGAACTTGTAGAGGAACGTTTTTTCTTTATATTTAGTAAGTTTCTACACCCAAGAAGGGTGTATTTTAGTTTCAAGAACTGCTGTACGGAAAGAATCAATAGTTCGTTATTTTGATCTTGGGTTACTGACTGTGCGCTACCACGAGTTCTGTATTGGGTCTGGTTCCGAAAAATGTTATTTTCTTAGTGATTTTCGGAGTTAAGTAAGTGTGGAGGAAGTATCTTTGTTTAGACTTTGTATCAAGAAAGACTTTGTTTTGATAGCAAATTGTAGAATTTTCTCGTTCCTGTTTTTTTATTTTTTATTAAATCGTTTTACTGCATTTTTTCATATTAAGTAGAGTGGGTAACTTATGATAAACATTCAGAACTTTCAAATTAAATTTGACGTTTATTTTTCCTGGATGACTCGTTTTTACATTTGGGCCTTCTATATGAAATTTGCTGATTTTGTTTCGTTTTAGGTAAATAGAAAAGTCGTAAAAATAACTCGTTTTTCGTTATTCATACTCCATCTATTGTGCATTTTTATAAGACTACTTTACGTGCATAAGAACACTGAATTATCTGGTCACTGCAGGAAATAGAGCAAGCTAGGGCTATAGGCAACTGGATTACTCAGTCACTGCAGGAAATAAAGCAAGCTAGGGCTATAAGCAACTGGATTACTCAGTCACTGCAGGAAATACAGCAAGTTAGGGCTATAGGCAACTGGATTACTCAGTCACTGCAGGAAATAGAGCAAGCTAGGGCTATAGGCAACTGGATACTCAGTCACTGCAGGAAATAGAGCAAGCTAGGTCTATAGGCAACTGGGTTACTCGGTCACTGCAGAAAATAGAGCAAGCTAGGGCTATAGGCAACTGGATTACTCAGTCGCTGCAAGAAATAGAGCAAGCTAGGTCTATAGGCAACTGGATTACTCAGTCACTGCAGGAAATAGAACAAGCTAGGGCTATGGGCAACTGGATTACTCAGTCACTGCAGGAAATAGAGCAAGCTAGGGCTATGGGCAACTGGATTACTCAGTCACTGCAGGAAATAGAGCAAGCTAGGGCTATGGGCAACTGGATTACTCGGTCACTGCAGGAAATAGAGCAAGCTAGGGCTATGGGCAACTGGATTACTCGGTCACTGCAGGAAATAGAGCAAGTTAGGGCTATGGGCAACTCCTGATGCAACCTGTTCATGGGAGAGGCTCTACTGACGCAGGTTTCTTGCTCAGGGTGGATCCGAAACCTTGCGTGTCCCATCGATCTTTGTTCGGCTGGCATTTGCATTCATGCTTTAATGATGAAGCGGCTATAGAAAATATAGCGGTACAAGAAGAGACCCGGTTACTAGATTAGTCCATAAGTGGAAATTCCATGGCAATGCATGCTGCCGAAAAAGAGGGCATGTATTGAAATCTTGCATACCCATTCTTAGGTTTTTTCAAAATGATTAACATGATGCTTGTATTTTTTTATTTCGAAGGGGACCTTAGCGTTGCTCGTCGCTGTCAAGGTTGTGATAACTCTCTTTCTTTTGCGTTTTGTGATCAGCTCAAAATGGCATAATTTAAAGATGGAAATCCGCTGGAATATTTTGCCGGTCTTTTAGCGTGGTTTCTGAAGTATTTATATTGTAATTATAACATTACACCTACGTATCGTTTCATTTCTGTGTTAAGTTTTGTAAGAAACTATTATTTAATCGAATTATGTCATCCATCGGCAGGTTATGAGATCTTACACTATTCGGGGTACGGTAGGGAATAAAGAATGTAGTTCTGGATATCTTTTTTGTTGTCAGTAAAAGTTAGCTAATTTTTTGGTAATTTTCTATGGTGCAATTTTTTCCATGGCCCCCGAAAATGGTGTAATATGCCCCAAAATAAATTTTTATCTCTGTGTGCTGTTTTACTACACTACCAGCCATCAGATATAACAGCTACGGCAAGAAACTATTGACGACTTTCTTTGGCTATTCAAAATTTCGATGTTTTTTTCAATTTTTCTCGTTCTCTATTACTCTTCCATAATTAAGATGGTCGGCGCTTCGTTCGACCGACCTAGATTTGAAGATATTGCATCTGAGCTGCATTTTTCAGTTCATTATCTCTGAGATACTCGCTGTTATGATCGAATCCTTCTTTAGCAGGTCGAAGTAATAAATCTTTAACAGACATCCTTTCAAGCAGAACGCGATGTACATGTTTTGTTTGTAATCTCTTGATTCCGGGATTCCGAGAACGAGTTTTGTAGTTAGTTTTGTAAATCTTTTCTGAAATTTGCTTCTTTAAGAAAATAATTTATACTCTATTATTTTCTTAATTTATTCACGTGACTAAGTTGCAAATTCTAAGTTCTATGCCAGTGTATGTCAATAAGGCTCCCACTGACGTGCAGTGAAGAGGTGGCATTAAGCTAAGCTCTGTAGTTGATTTTTATCACCCCGTAAAATATGATACGAGTTCCTTGTCACCTTTGTACAGCGATGCCAAGTGTATGAGAACGTTTGAAATCTTATGAAAGAAAAAAACGAAATAGCCTATGGACTTCTCTGGTCTATGTCACTCGGTGGGCAAATGTGACCTGTACTATGACATTGTTATCAAGAACATGACTCATAATCCTTGTTTATTTGTATGCCCATGGTGGCGCCACGACCGGTGTTGCTGGTACTTGTTGCCCAACCGGTCCTGGCCAGAAGTTCTCTTGACTTGTACGTCTTGGACCATCGATAATAATCTGCATTTGTTGCCATCCAACGCTTCTGATGCGGGTTTAGGGTTTCTAAAGCGATTTTGCAGGTTTTGTGAATCTGTTATGAGAGACTACTTGTACGCGATTTTACTGTACACCAACGTTTGGAAATTTTATTTATGATATGCGGGTTTTTCCAAG
This sequence comes from Orchestia grillus, assembly GCA_014899125.1. NCBI lineage: Eukaryota > Metazoa > Arthropoda > Malacostraca > Amphipoda > Talitridae > Orchestia > Orchestia grillus. The sequence continues at coordinate 24,001 of VOMN01056492.1, forward strand.
TTTTAGCTATTTCTGCTTGAAAAGAAAAGGGTACCGATCAGTTCTTTTGTGCCGTCTTGCACTGATCAGGTAGATCACACTGATCGGAGTGACTATTAATTTTATCTGTGCAACATGTAAAATCCCGAGTGGATTGCAATAATCGAATTTCTTTTGCGAACTGTGTCCCCGTGTGATAAAGCTCGCTTTCTTTTATTGTGTAAAGGAATCACCCTTACGATCTGTAAGAATGTACATCAGCTACGCTCTAACACGGAATTAACATATGTTCATGTACAAGATTACTAAAATGTGATCATGTTTCAAGTGCGGTACAGATTCATCGTACTGCTTTACTGTGCATATCAGTTCTATGTTTTATTTTATATTATTGAAGCGTTTTGTAAAAGATGATGTATATATGTATATTTATAATGTATTGCCTATTTCTTAGTGTGCAGCATTTTTTTCAAGTGACAGAAAAATTTACTCCCCTGTTTGCGAGGGAATTCATCGAGTTTCGGAGGGAAACTTCGTTTTGCCTTTTCGGAAAATTTAATCTTGTATGTCTTCGTATTATTGATATTTGCCTTTTAGATAGAGAATTGAATTTTATTTGTGTAGGCTGACTCATTTCAATTACTCCAATAACTTATATAGTGCATTTTTATATAGCCCTAGAAGCCTTGTAGCTTATTCGGGCCCACATGTGGTATATTTCCTGATCCCGGTTCTTCGTCATTCCTCATTTGATTGTAAACCTGCATCTGATGTAAATTAATTGTGGTAAATAAATGTTTCTAAATGTTTCTAGGTATACTTGAGCCTTATTCCAGTAATTTTGATTTCAATGATTCTTAGTGGTGCTCGTCTTTTTTTGTCAGTGATTTTTGCCTATTTCGTTGGATTTTTTGGTTACTTTTGATAAACTTTCTATTGCGATTTCGTAAATTTGTTATGTTACTCCAGCATCACTTTTTTGTACGTGCCTGTCATCATAATTTCTCTATAGATCCGTTGCAGGACCGGTGCTTATCCTTCTTTTCCATGGGAAGTAGCGCGCGTCAATGGGAGGAGCAAATTTTAAATAGTTCATTTGCAGGATTCAGGGTCAAGACTACAAGGGAAGTCTCATACTAAGTACAAAAAAAGAGGAAGGTAGGAAGTATCATGAATATCAAAGCTTGAACCTGTTTTTAAACACTCATATTATCCTGCATTGCTTACCATACCGCTGGACTATGAGTTATGAAGTAAAGTATTTTAAAAAAGTCATGACGACCTTAACAAATCGCAGCGGATGTTCTACAGACGTTTTCACAACTCTTAAGCAGTCTTTGTCAAATGCAGCACTCCGATGACCGACCGTGTTACCCTATCTCATGCTGCAAGTGGGAGCAGCGTCCGTGAGGTCTTCTCATAAGCGATTTGTTCTGTTGGCGACGCACATTCGGTGTTACTCGACGAAACTCTTCTAGATCGCAATATTGTGGCGAGTTCAGCATCAAGCAGTTCTCAGAAAGGTCTCTGAATGGTGTTTAAGATAGTCAAGCAGCGCCTCAAATACAGAGAGCCATGAATTATCTCTCAAGATCTTAGAGGAGGCTGCGGCTTCAGAGAACAAAACGAGTCCATTCGATGACGGTAACTGCAAGTGCGTCGCAATTGGTGAAGCAGGAGAAAAATACGGCGCGTTATCGTGCAGTATCAGTGCAACAGTGTGACTGTTCTACGAGTGGAGAGATAATAGGGCAAGCTCGATTTCAAATTGTTATTTTATTCATATCTTTTCATTTGTGCTCATGTTCACCAGAATTCTTGGTAGCGAAATCTTACATGTTTTATCGTATGTTTGTCTTCTGAATTTTTACTGTGCGAAATGACTCTTTACAAGACTCGAACCGACGACGTTTGATCCTCAACAGCAATAATTTTCCAAGTGAAAAACCTCTTCGAACTTTACTTATTGACTAATTTTATGTTTTCTTTCCGCGCCTGCCTGGCTCATCCTTAAGCGGCCACAGAACCTTGTTATGAGGCCTGTTTAGGTGGGGACCGCTTGTTGCTGCCTTGCTTGGTGTAGTCGACGTGATATTTTATCTTGTCGCTAAGCAGTCTGTTCGTCTCTAATCGCACTGCTGAGTAGTTGCTCAGCCTTTACTGCGTGCTGTTCTGTTGGCTGAACAGATATTTATCGTATTTCAAAGCCAGGTTTAACCAATCACTTCTTCACAGCGCTGTGCAGTCGTCCTTAGTTCTCTGCACAACAGCAGGTGTAACCAATCAAGTCCTGTGCGCTGCGTAGCAGGTCTGTTAGCCAACAGTATCTTGACTGTGCCACTCAGCGGTCGCCTTGTTACGAAGAAGCTAAATCCTCTAAGCATGGCACGGCGTCCTGATGTGCCGTCGTCCCAGCGTGGGGCGCCGCCCCTGCCGCCGCCGCTTGTATGGCTTGCTCGGCTACCTGACCACCCGCAGCTGCAGGCCGGCGTAGTGAACCCGCTTCTAGGGATCTCCACTTCACCCTGATTTTGTGGACACATGTTTTCCCGCCCGGTTCCGGGAAATCGGTTACTTATTTTGAAATAATTTCCAAAGAATTATTTCTAGGAAAATTGGAGGATTTGAATAAAGTTGACTACCAGTGTATCTGTTCTGTCTTTACGTGCAGAATGATTTTAATACCTTTCGTCTTGTGTCATGGATTTAAGTATTCTTTCGCACTTAAGCTGCTTACCGTGCATCCATTTGTGTGCATCAGTCCATATGTTTCATAATTTGGTGAGCAACGAGCCCGTGCCCGTATATTGGAATGTTTATCGTTTTGGGATCAGGTGAACGTCAAGTTTTCGGCGTTCATCAGCGGCTCTCAGCAAAGCGTAAGTTGATGGAAGAGTGACATTTATTTTGACAAGTAATTATGTGAAGGTTTTGTTCTATGTTGATAATTTATTTTTAGTATCAGTCCATTTTGTATGAGCTCGACTCTTAATCCTTGTCTCACGTGTATGTGCTTTAATTCATAAAGCAGCTTATCCTGGAACTTCGGAGAGTTTTTTCTTAATTTGTCTCTACATTTTGAACTACGCATGCTGTAGGAATTTGCTTTATGTTCATGGCTGCATAGCTGACATCGTTCCGCTCATCATCCTGGTTTGAACTAGAGCTTGTAGCAGATATTCGGGGCCGGCGACTTCCTGAGTGCTCGAGCGTCGCCAATATTGTTTGTGTGTGCTGCGCTGTGGTGGTTGTCGTCCCTTTGGGCTGTTTTCTCAAGGGTCACCGCCAAACCTTGGCATAGCTGGCTGTAAAATAGCTACATCAGTTTTACCTGTTGATCATCCCGATTGGAATTCACTTGCAAAATCAAGATGACAATTTTTTTCCTCTGTGTACATACTGCAACTGAAAGGTCTCGGCTCGCACTCCTAGCTCATGTGAGCTGTGATGGTCTTCCTCAGAACAGGTATCCCGCCCACGATCTTCTTCTCATTTTTTCATTTTTACTCTGGCCCGGCATCTCGTTCTGTTGATTGGCGCGCTCCACGATTCTGTATTTTAACATAAAATTTCTGTGCAAGTGTCCAGTGATGGCTCTAGATGACCTCTGCGGGCCAGCCGAAGCACCTCGCTATCCAACGAGTCGACGCCTATGGGGTAGAGGTATTGTCGCTCGAAACCAGCGTTTCTTTTTATCTTTGTCGTTAAATATATTTATTAGAAAGTGAACGGTGTTCAAATATGACGTTCGATAATAGTGGTAATTCTTGTTATTCAAGAAAATCATTTTGTATCTCCAAAATTTTCAGCTGTCGCGAATTGATCGCGGGAATTTTAATTGTTGAGTCATACGGGAAATTTTCTGCAATTTGACGCATTTATCTCATTCGGATATAAATTCCTGCTTGCTTTTTATGTCTGGATTTTATTTTAATTTAACTACAACCGTAAATTATGCTTCATTTATTGAAAAACATCACAGGAAATATGCAGCTATTAAACTGAGCTTTCTATTTGTGGGATTTTGTGCACATAAATTCATAGGTCAGTGAGGTTTCCTCCTGTAGAACGACGATGGGGCTCGGTTGTTAGTCTTTCTTTCTTGATTCTTAAAGAAATACTTTTAATTGCCCGCTGCAGCCTAGCACTGCTTTTCCAAATCTTTTCAATTGGGGGAGCTTCTATCCCTATTTTTATTTCTCAGTGATAGCTTCTTGACGCTACACACGAGCACCTGTTTTTCCAGTTCTTTCTTCTTTTCATCAAACCATGACGTTTTCCTCAGATTTTATGTTTCCTTCTACACTTTTCTTTAAGTTTTTATATTTCTAGGTCTATGACGTTTTCAGAGTACATTTTGCTGTTTTTTTGCCTGTTCTAGTAAGCTGTTTTTCCCGAGACGTACAAACTACGTTCCAAAGAGGAGCTGAACGCTTCAATCAAATCACAACAAATTTTTCTGTGAACGTTTGTGCAACCGAGTGAAAACTGTTGTTAAACACTGATTAAATACTGATTCATGTTGGTTTTAATTTTATTCTTCTGCTGTCGTTTAAAATTTGTCGGTTGGATAGTTCAAGTGTTTCAAGACGTAGAGTATTGAAATGTCCGCATTAATACGTTTTCATTCTCAGTCCTTAGTAAAGACTCAGTATTGCAAGCGTTGAAATTTTTCAGATTTTTAAATATGTATATTCTTATAATACTGCAGCCTTTCAGCTGTATTCTAGCGTGTCCTTAACTGAGACTTGAAAAAATAGTTTTTTTTTATTGTTACATGTGATTGAGACACAAGTACTTTCCTCATGTGGAGCGATGAATGCGATGGTGCCGTCATCTCGATCCCCCTCACCTTGACCTTGCCAGTGATGAGAGGGAGGGGCGGACGAGTGTGGCGCAACGCGACTGCATCAATGACTCGCAGAGCTCTCCTTATTCCTGCGGAGCTGCTATTCCGCGTTGCGTTTTGATGAACGCCGCTGGCACTTACCACCTTTAGTCATGAAGTGCCCCGAGCGGCGTGGTGGAATTTGTGCTTAGGATATCGTGCTAAATATGTTATAATTAAAAACACGGCTGCTTCACTCTCACACCGTCTCGCTCACGTTGTCGGCACTTACTTTAACTAGACAAACCTGGAGTAAGACCCCACCAAACTTCACTGTCGTAGAGCAGGGCTTAATAATGCAATAATTCCTGGCATAAAAATATTAAATCAGGTTATAAAAGCAAGGTTAAAAATCATACAAATTACATGCTTTGCCAGTGGTTATGACCATTTTCCGAAGAATCTCTGCCAGCGATGTTTGCGGGTATTTTTGCTGCTTAGATTGGTATCTTAGCTCAGGCAGCTATTGATTACCTCTGTCTGTATCGATTACAGTGATCGAAGTTGAAGCTACAGTACATCAGCTGGCGACCATGAACGACATATTCGGTATAGACACAATTCCGTATAGATATTTGAAATTCATTTTAATGGGGGACATCCTCAAGAGTTCAGCAGTATCGAACAAGACTTTGACACCCAGTTTAGTAATAAATTAGTGAATATAAGGACAGTCATATCTTATAAGACTGTATTTCATACATTGTTCATTTTCTTCTGTCCAGAAATATCTCATCCGCACGTGCGTGTGTTCACGACGGACGACACTGACCTCAATTATGCCGGGATGCGGCGAGGTGATGCTGTAGTTTCAACAAATTTGCTTCTTGCAATCCCCTGGCTCTGATGTTGTGTTAAAGTTCATCAACACATTCGTTTCTTTAATGGCGTATTGGATTGGTATTGGACAATAACCTCAATAAAAAATTGATTTAATTTATTGAATTTCGTCAAGGTACGTCCTTAAAATTGTACGTGTTGTAAAGAAAATTTCGATTCGCGTGAAGAAAATCCTCTTGTCACTCCTTAATCCCCTCCCTGTTTTTCTTTTCTTCTATCACCTCTTCACCGAGCTGCGTGCTGCAGAGAGCTCTAAGCGGGGATGCAGGATATGTTCAGTTGATGAATGCCTTGATAGTTTCAAATTACGTTAACTCGACTTGACGTCTATGCTTCTCTGATCTGTTCTTTATGGTGATGGTAAGAAACTGAAGGATGCCAAATAAAATGTAGGATGATGTGCTTGTATCAGGGTGTAAAATGTAATTTTTGTTTATTAAAATTATACGTAGAGCTATAATTATTATCTGAAAACTTTTACACAGTGCATTACGTTTCAAATCCTATTTTACTTCATTTTCTCGCCATTGCCGAGCTACCTACGAGGTGAGGATATCGCGTATCGTCAGTACATTTCCAGTGATTTAGGGATCTCTTGCTATCCTTGCAATGTGTGGACGAATGCAGGTGCAGCTGTGTTGTGAAATTTCCCATGGCCCAGGCAGTTCATCTTTACGTCTTAACTTCATGTAGGGCACAGCTTCAGACATCTGGTTGCTAAACATCTCCTAATTAGTTATCCCTGCCCTTACCAAGCCTGGCCTCACACTGCCAAGCCTCAATTAGACATAATGGCGCGTTGAAGAGCGTGTTTTAGGTCTGCATTAGTGTTGTCTTCTTGTTCTTATCTCCAAGAACTTGATGCTAAATTCATTTTGCGTGCTGCAGTGTTGGTCTTGTTTTTGTTTTTGTCTTTGTGTTTCATTCGAGTTTATTTTTGCATTTAAGTTATTTTTTTGATTGAGCGAGCTTTTTTCCGTATTTTTTTTCGGCCGCTTTAGTGTTCGTTTATCATTAACATTCCGTATTTATAAAGCCATGTCTCAGCATAACACATCTAAATAAGAGTACTATTTATTTTAGTTGTGAATCGTTCATTTGTTAAGTTTTGCAGTGTTTAAATACCACGTTCCACGCATGTATGCTGATGTACTGTCAATCTAACGGGTTTTACATTTCTCTTGTTTCATTTCACTGGTGTGAGTTGTGTTCTAGTCACTCCTATATTTCTATTTCTTGTGGAACCAACATCTTTAGATTCGTTAAAAAGTTCTATTCGTAATGCACTATGTGAGTTTCTACCGTACTAGTACTGTGCTAACTAGCACATAGCGGCGGCTCTGGGTGCAGTGAAATGTCCTCCATTATTGTCATAATGGCAGTTCACATACTGCACACGTATTGCACGTGCAGAGCTCAGTTATGGGCATGTAAATGGCAGTGCCTGCCTGTGTTGGTTGTGCACTGGGCAAACCATCTAACGATAAGGTATTGTAAGCAACAAGAGATGCTGACATGAAAGCATTGAGGGTCGATCTCCTGAACACATCTCTGGGATGGAAAATTGGTATTTTATCTACTTATTGATGCGTGTTTCATTATTGCAAAAACAATATTGAAGACATTTTCTTACATATTATTGAAAATCGTATCTTTATTCACAATTTAGTTGCATTTTGCTTTCAATATGAATGATCTCGTGTGTGTATGTTCTCTGCCACTAAAGTGAAGCAGACTAAGCAGATGCATCTCCAGCATAGTGAACACCATTCGTTCGTTCATGCTATCTTATGATGTACGAGCTCACAGCGCGACCCTTGCTTGCTTCGGTCATGCGTATAGCGCCTGGGTCTCGTTCGCATGATTTATACGTGGTCACTCCTTCGCTGTTGCCTGCATTTGGTCTGCCATTTTAAACCGAGCCAGTGTTGCTATCTCGTCTCCTGATCTGATTTTGTTCAGAATTTGGCCTCGAGCTTACGTTTTTAAGAAGTCATTCTAGCAAGAAGAGCTATCGCTCGTCTCATCTAAGTTCTGTAATAATTTCTGAACGCCCTTCAGCTTTCAGCATTCGAGCCTCGCTGAAGACGCCGTAAAGACTATTTTCTTTTACTCGAGCGACCTGCTTCTGTGCGCCGCCGTGCGCGAGGTTTTGTGTGACAGTTATTTCTTCACAGTGTGCGAAGTTATGCAAAGTTTCAGGTGAGTTCTTGTGCTGAAATTATTTTAAAAGTTGATAACGCACTCGAACGAATTTAACTGCAATTTTGGGAGCATTTTTACTTCTCTTGTCACCTTCGAAAAGAGTTGGGCACTAAGTTTATTTAATTGTGCGTTTTGGTATTTCATCAGTAATAAGCTCGAAGCACTTCAATTTCTTTTGTACAAGTAATAGCGTACGCAGAAGTTTCAAGTCAAATCGTCATAACTATAAAATCTGCAGTAACTCGTTAAATATTTGATATAATAGCTTAAAAAACGACTTTCAATTGGAGAGCGTATGTTGTGATTACACATTCATTGTATCATTATTCCATCCTTCACCAAGAAGCTACGTGCAATTTCTACGACCACTTCGCGAATCTTACGTTATGAAAAAAATTTTTCGGGTGGAACTATCTCATATGCATAAAAGCATAGGGAAGGCATTCCTGAAGTTATTTACAATTTATGATGTCATAATGTAGCTACTTTCGTGTAACTTAGAGAGACATCAGAGCAAAGAAAACGAAGCTTAAGTTGCGATGCTGTTGTTTTTCATCAGAAATTGTTGGTCGTCAAAGTAGTTCGTGGAAGACCATAAATTCACAGTTGCTAGTCTTCCCGACTGCTTCCTCCAATTCTTTTAGGACGGATATAATGAATACGAGTAACTCAAGTTTTCCCTACGGCCTACTCGATGCGCACACGTTCTGCATCACATCTGCGTGATTTCAATCGCGACTTGGTGCACTGCAACGTGCTGTATACTACTGCGAAGGAAGTGTATAGTATCTTCCTTAATTTTTTCAGGATGTTGTTGCGTTGCTGCTAAACCTTCAGAATTGAGATAATTGATCTAAATTCGGTTTCGCTCGACTGTTGATCTAGGAGTTTAATATTTAATGTTAGTGCACATTATTGGTAAAATTCGACACTCACG
>VOMN01056493.1:0-31179 GCA_014899125.1 Orchestia grillus
AACTCTATATTCTTTAACATATTCCTAATTTCGTCACATTCTCAATAATTTGATGGCAGATTTTCTCAGCCTCAGTCTTTTGGGAAGCGATATATTCTCGTACACAATAACTCGGCTCACCGATGCTGCGTACGCATGTCGCTGTAGCGCAGGGAGAGCAGAGCGTTCTGGGTGTGATGACTAGAGAGCACACAGATCGTGCCTGGGGCTCGTCTAGACGCTGGTGCCATTGTTCTCGTAATGTTGCACGCTCTCACTCTTTCGGAAGTTGAATGGTCAAATGGACTAGTGTGCTTTTAATGTCATCTGTTAGTACATGAAATTTTCTTGTACTGTAAATAGTTTGTAAATAGTTTGTGCTTTTCGTTTCCTTGTCCGAGGGTATGGGGTGCTCTGTTGTCCCTAACGAACTATTGTAATTCTCCTGAATTTTTTGTTGTGTAAACGCTTGCAAAAATGATGGTTGAAAATATATTTCACACCGTCACCTCAATGGTAAGTTCACTACTGTTAATTTACCACATTAGCCGTTATTGAGCTAGATTTTAGCGCTCTAGCATACGCTCTAAATATTGTAGAGGGTTAACGCTCGTTTGAGACTGTCATCAGTTGCGCTTAATTTGAGTCAAGACCGCCTCGCCGGAGCCGCCGTCCTCGCCGGCTTATTGCCGCTCATTGAGCAAATTTGCCTCGCTCCCCGGTCGCATGCTGCTCCCCACTTCTGTCCTTGTTCGCCCGTGCGCTCGCTGGAGAAACTTCACCAGGAAAGGATAGCTTAAAAATACTCTTTTTCAGAGGAGCGGAAGCATCCCGTTTGGGCCCTTTTGAAGTTCTCACGAGAGCTTTTAAACGCTGCGTGCAACTTGCTCCTTCAGTTCAAGGACCTGGGCAAGTACATAGAGGAGACGCGGACAAACCTCCAAGAACTGCAGATTGTAGTGTAGTTTTTGCTACAGCTTACACATTTTTTTTTCACTCCGTTCGTGAACTTTTTGCTATTATTGGCACTCCTTTTTTATCAAACCTTGCGAAGCATTTTGTGAGTCAGTACTTCACGTGCGATAAATTTGCTTATCTAGGATACTTGAAAATTGTCTACCATTGTTAACACAACTTTTGATTCATGAATGTTGTATAGTTAATCATCATCGTCAGCGTATCTTTCGATGTTTTCGTCCGTTAGGATGATCTTAACGGCCCACTGCACGAGTACTTTCTTCAATGTTAGAACTCGCCCTCGATCTTATGGTGATTTGATCTCGTGGTGACGACAGAATTGTTTTGCTTGGGGCCTATTTATTTCGGCAGCATTTTTTGCTTACGAGTGCCACTGACTTACCGTGCACCGGACGCGTGGCTGCAACCTAAAATTAGGATTCTGGTCATAGTCTGAGTTACCAAGATTATTCTCTTTTTTTCTTTCACCCTGGACCATACGTTGGCATTTTATTTGTCTTGTTATTACAGTTCACGTTGTTTCTTGTTCATATTCTATTAATATGTTAACACACAAGTTCATATCATAGCTGAGCTCGCGTGTCGTAACCATTACCCTGCGTTGACTGCAAAGTCTGGAGCTGTGGTGTGGGGAGGCAAGGGTCGCTTGGTTCATTCTCTCCTTCCTGCCATGCAGGGATCTCTCGTGTCGGTTCCTTCATTGGAGGAAGGTTCATCGAACGTTGCGATTTGCCTGCAGACCGTTTGTTTGGTTGAACTATTATATACGTTTCATTAATTGGTATGTATGAAATCGAAAACGCTCAAACATTGAATTCATTAATTAAACGTTTAAATTGGAACTAATTTTTTTAGCTGTTGAAGTCATTTTCAAGTTGTATTACTGAAAGAAGATATTTTCACCCTACCTGATGCACGTCGATATTGATATGAACTTTTGCCTACCGATAATTTTTAGCGAAATACTGTCCTGAAACTCAGAATGGATAATTGCTTATTTGCTGCCCTCTTGCCGAATTTAATCTGGTCAGTTTCACTACGCACTCTCATCTGAGATGTAAAATGCAGGTATTCGTGCCTAGTTTTTCTTGTGTTCTTCATTTGAGTTTATGGTAGGCATTATTACGACTTTTGTTGATTTGTCAAGATCAATAAATTGTGGTGAACTGGTAGAGTATGCTCATGTTATGAAAAAGATGAGTTGCTTCCGTTTCTGTATTTCTGCTCTCTGTACATGCTTTACAAGCGCTGTGCCGTGGAGTGGGCGAGCTGACTCATCTCGGATGAGTTGAGCTCCTTCTCAGGGGCTTGGCAGAAGGCATTGTCCAACTCGTGAGGACTCGTCTTCACCTTAGCTGGATAGGAAAGTTCGCAGCTCGCCTCTGAGCTACTGGACGTTGTGTCCGTGGGAACGTAATCCGCTAACTTGATACTATTCAGAAATCTCTTTAATTCTTCTCGGTAAAATGAACAACTCGTGAGTGCAGAAATTAGTTTTGGGCGTGCATGTACCATTCGATTTACACCATTTTCCGCCTCTACTTACGAGTGGTTTTCATACTGTTTGGTTCATTTTTCCGCCTCATAATTCAACTCGTTGCCAGTGATGAATCCCACCTTCCTCTCCTTTGTGTTGCGGCAAACCTCGATAACTTGAATCTGTTTCTCAACTCTGCTTACAAAACTTTCCTGTTTATTGGAAGTGATAGGCCCTGTTAAATGTAGCTCATCGCCACCCAGCAGAGAAAAATCTTTCCTGATTGATAAGTTCGACTGTATACCGTAGACCTCACCTCAGTCAGTACGTACTTGTATTGGTTTGTCAGTTGTACCGTCGAAATGACTACATTCCATTGTCTGAACACGCACGCGTGTGAATTCAACATAGAGATCCCCAAATCGATTACAGCCTCATGTATGATCTCAAGGATCCGCATTTATTCGAGAGAAAAGCCTCGGCATACGCTTCGCAGTTACGACTACGAAACATCCGTGCCGCGTTTCTCGAAATTACTTTGATACGGTGCGAGTTTGATCCGAGTTGGTGAGTGCTGGGTAGTATCTCATGACGCGAAATGTACTCGGAGTACAAGCTTAGGAGTCGCATTTTTGTCCTGCCCGACTGGTGTTCACTTTACGTTCCAGGATTTGAGCGAGTTCCTGGCCTGCGTGTATGTGTTACGGTCACGTGTAGCTTTGTAATCGTGTGCTGGAACTACACAAATCATCACTTCTCATTCTACAGCAATCGTGTGACGTTAGTATAGACTTCAAAAATGAATGTGAATATTGATATTAGCATTCGATGTTATAAAATTTGATCAAGTGTTGACTGTTGACGTCGAATTTTTTAGTAGTTTGTAAGTAAATAAATCAGATTGAATGCCTGTTATGGGTGCGGTAAGCTGAAACCGTCGGTGTTGGTCAGCACATTTTTATGATGTTGAGGCGACATGATCATCTCGCACAGTGGAGTATGCAGGTCCTGTGTTTGTAAAGTGTGCCCTTGAGTCTCAGGACGTGGCGTCTTGCTATAAAATAAATTTATTTGAAAGACGTCTCTCTTCATCAGTTGATTTAAGTTTCAGGATCAAAACACTGAGGAAAAATTTCTTGATCTCATAGTGCATTTTTAGAAATTTCGAAACCTTTGCGACATTCCTAGGACATTTGTTGATATATTCTGCTAGAGCTGAAGTTCACGCTGCATCAAGTCTAAACAAGCTTCTAAAATGAGGGTAATGGACGCTCGCTCATGAGCCATGACACGCAGAGCCGCACTAGTCACGTCTGTGCTCCCGGTGTACATGTTTGCAGCGCTCTGTGAGAAGGGGGGTCTCGTTATTCTTCATTGTTGCAGAGGGCATTTGCTTAATGAGACTGTAACCTAACCTAGGGTAAAACTTCATAAGCGAGGAAATGCGAATAATGTAGGTATTTAACACATCCACGCTCGCAGACGGCTGTAGACGTCATGCTTACTGAAGTGTTGAAATTATCTTTCATTTGTGTTTTCCTGACCCCGTAGTATTGATCGCACTCCGTGTTTTTGCAGAAGTGATGATGGAGCACGCCTTTAGCTTTAGTACTATAACATACGGCAATATAGTGCGAGTAAATTATGTTGTGCTGTATTGTACTATAACGAGTGTCAAGTGTTGTTTCACTACCGCGTGTGCTCTATAGCAGTGTGGATTGTATTGTGACGCACATGGCATTGTTACGCGTGTCGTATCGCAACGCGCATTGTTTGTAGCATGCGTGTACCCACCGTGAACCTGCCGCCAGTCCCAACGGTTGCTTAGAGCAGCTGCTGGCTGTGGCATTACGTCAACGTTGATGGGCCCGCTCGCATATCTCGTCCCATTGTCTCCTCTTTAGGCAGTAGCGGCCATGAATTTGACATTAAATGTTAGTTTCTCGTAGCTCAGCGTGCTGAATTGAGCCATTAAGCCGGGGATGCAAGTGCTTGCTCTGTGCGACTCGCCCTACAGTGACCTGTGTCTCATGTTAGCTAGTTGAGGCTGAAAATTCGTGACCTGCTTGTCAGCGTCTGAGGCCGTGATGAGCTGTCGTCTGTACACAGTCGGTGTAGACTCGTATGGAGGGTCCTGCACCAGGGCGAATGTGGCACGGTGAAAGTCTCGGTGTAAGAACGATGGTCTTCTAAAGGTGCAGCATCCCTACAGTTTCAAGTTTCAAGCTAGTGTTGTTATTCATTGATGATTTATCTTCGCTTAACCCTTTCGTGCTAATTAGGATAATATGTCCCAGTGAATTTCACAGTTTGTTTAGTCCAGGAACCGAGTACGACGATATACCCCGGCAGATGTAAGTGGGATTATATGCCCCAGAGTTATATCAGGTTAAAATTGCCGTATGCGTCACAGATTGGTAAAATATAACCTAAAGCAGTTGATACACTACAGAAAAACTAAAGTTCTTTCACAGTTGACAAAAAATTGGTGCGAAAAGGTTACGTGACTCATATCCTTCCTGTACCATTCTACACTTCACTGGACAGTTTTATCATGTGCAAAATAGTGAATTGAGTTCTTCTGTGGGAGCCTGTTATTTTCTCTTATTTCTATACGTTTCACTAAATTTTCGTTGACGCTGTAATGGCGGGACGTTTCACTAAATTTTCATTGACGCTGTGATGCTGAAACTCATAGCTGCGCTCTTTTAGGCGAACTGTTGATGCCTGGTTCAATACGATCCTCAAATCAACGTTAATTTTCCTGTGTATAAATGTGCGAAAATCTGACAAACTCCTTCACTGTAAGTTGAGTAAAACGAACTTGCTATGTCGTAAAGTACCTGTAGAGATCCTTCTCTACTATTCTAGAGCCATCGCAGCTCTTGCTAAAGACTTCCCACGACCGATAGCCGCTGATCCTGCTTTCCGGTCCTGATAACGAACTGTGACGCTCAAGTTTATTTGCTGGCGTAATCGAAACCAAATATTCAGGATTTACTGCAAGATCTGAATAATTTTTTGTAGTTCTGCCATGAAATTCGTGGCATCAATGAAACACGTGAAGGTACTACGTGACCTCATTCTCTCGCAACGACGCATTGTTGCAAGATCCCTACCCTCGTTGCGCTGGACCCGACTTGCTAACTTTTCCCGCTATTTGCACTTCAATGTAACTGATGGCCGACACCGGTATTCCTGTTTGCTTAGCTGACCGTGAAAATTAGCCTCAGATATGGATACTAGAACGATAATGTAGCCTATACCCACTCTGTAACGCGATCGGAATTTAGCGACACCAAATTCCTGCCCGTCCTGACTAGTTCCATTGCTAGCATGGTAAGCTACTCTACCAGTGTTTGCTGGGGAATGTAAAGATTGAGGGAGACAATTAGCCTAGTGGAGCAAGCGGGGCGCTATCGATTTCAAGCACTGGCTTTGGAGCAAATTGGCGTTTTCCTCAAGAGTAGTCACTGTATAGGCACGAAGGTAATATGCCCTTATTTTACGAATTTAAAACTTCGCCTCCGAAGTGGGTCATATATGGTACACGCGATCATCTAACCTAACCTAATGTAACCAAAGCACTATCATGTATAAATGCAAATTTTAAAGTGTTTGTCAAATTTTTGTGTTCCTCAATCGATTATACTAGTTCTGATTGGAAAGAGAATAAGTAGTATAACCAAATTTGTGAAAACAAAATCCTTAATTTTTACATTCTTAACAGAGATCTTGGTCGACATGAAATTTCTCCTGTATGGAGAATCGTTGTCAAAGTGTTTGGTTACAGGAGATTTGATTACGTTCTGGTACTATTTAATTGATCACATGCTCTTCTAATTACTTAGAGATCACCCGCAATCCGTTGGGTCTCTACTTTAGTCTTGTTATAGTCTCGACTGGTTCTTCTCAATTTCCTAATAAATATACTAAGGAAAAAATAGTTCATACTTAATCACAATGATCCGTAACAAGGATACGGTGGAAAAACCCTTATTAATTACTGAGCGATGGGTTATAATTAGGTTATTATTGAAGAGTGATGGGTTAATAGATAAGTTATTATTGAAGAGTGCGCACGGTTGCAAGCAAGGAACCAACCGAGATGATCAAAGTTTTAGTGTTGTGTAGATAGATAGGTTGCTCTACTCAAGCTTCAGTCGGGAACACTCTTGAAAAAAAACTCGAAAAGCTCATTGAAGTTGAGTTTGTTGCGGTGAGACGTAAATGAACATGTAGTGCCTGTATACGTCGCTGCGTTTACTTCCGAGGCCATTCATTTGAATGGAAAGCTTCTGTGAGTAACTTTAGGCAGCGGCAACTGCTAATATACTTTTTAAATTTTGGTAATACGATGCATACAAACTCTTTTTTCTTCAGTGCAGCGTTTGCTGATCACTTGTATCTTTTGTCTGTCTGTACGGAGGTGATCAATGTCTAGGTACTCCGCTCAGGAAGATGTTATATGAAGAAAATTGTAAATGAAGTTAAATATTTACGGTAATTCAATGGTGTCTATTATTGCCAGGAAACACCTGGTGGTGCTGTGGCGGTATTCACGATGATAGGAACCTTGATCTCTTGCGACTTAATGGCAACTAATATTGTTCTCCAATTGATACAAACATTATTAATAATGTGAATGATAATTTATCATTGGATATTTTTACTGTACAGGGCGTCCCACGAAAGATGGAACCCACAAAGAAAATATAATTCAAAAACTATTCGCAGTATTTTTATTTTGTTTCGACCACATTTTTCGTCGAACGCTCTTCAACAAATGCTAGACGTTTTGATAAAATATCTTCCAAATGTTTACCCTATAATTACTCTACTGAAGCCTCTCAGAAAGACGTTTGCGCAGGAAAGTCAAACAATAAAATGTACACGCCACAATTTAACTTTATTTTAAATTTTAGAAAAGAAGTCTTCACAACTACTATGTAGTAAATCATTTTATCAAAAAAATTGTGAACAAATTTCAAGTTTCAATTCTTTTCACATGTCGTCCATTTCTATCCACTCACTACTTTTGAGCTCTTGATCGTATCGCTGAAATAACTCCTTTGATTAACTCGATTATTTTTTAGTACAGTGAATTCGTTGGTGATTATCTTTTTCAATTCTTCAATGTTTAGAGGCGAACTAGAATATACTTTCGTCTTTAAGTGTCCTCATAGAAAGTAATGTGGCGTTAGATCTGGGGATCGTAATGGCCACTCAATTTCTTGATTTAATGCAACTGTGCGGTTTTGAAATGTTTCTCACAACCGTGTTCTCACAGCTCTCAGTCTATGAGCCGGTGCACCGTCCTGTATCCACCTAACTCTTTTAACTCGATTGCTATAAATATTCTCGGTCTCTGGGATTGCATGTTCATTGATAAGCCCTAAGTTTTCTATAACGAACTAACGTAAAATTACGGCGTGTACATTTTATTGTTTGACTTTCCTGCATAAACATGTTTCTGACAACCTTCAGTAGAGTAATTACAGGTGAAGATTTAGCAGATATTTTATCTAAACGTAACATTTGTTAAAAACTTTCGACAAAGAATATCGACACAATAAAAATACAGCAAATAGTTTTTGAATTATTTCATTTTGGGTTTCATTTTTCGTGGGGCACACAGTAGTATGATCATCTGAAGATAAGAGAGCAACTATTTGATAACCTTGACTTGGTAAGCAAAGACCCTCGATATGCACTGACGTACTTTCCCCCGTGGTGGTGTCGGGCTGCATCATTGGAATGTTCTCTGGAGCGTTCGCTGTTCGGTCTGTTGGTTGCTCTGCTGCTGAATTCACTCGCTAGATTCGACAGTCTTGTCTTCCTTGTGTGTGTTTTGAAGGCCTGCGGTCGAGTGACGTTGCAGCAACGTACGCTCTCAGCACCTGCAACCTTGACTTCCATGCCGGCTCTGCTCTCTCCGAACGTTTGCCGTCTCAACTCACTTGGCGATGCGCTGTGTTCCTTCCTGCTGACTACGCTGCTCGAATTGAAATTACTAGCTTCACTCGCTGCTCTTCTCTTCTATTTTATTTTCTGGAGCACTCGTTTCTTGTCAAAATTGGGGCCGTGCCTCCAAGTTGTATGTACTTTGAAATTCGTCCTTGCAGATAGTAGTTCATGTAATTTCTGTTATTAACGAGGTGTGTTTGGTGCTCCGTGGATTTTATGTGCTTATTATCGCACAGCGAAGTTGCATACAGCTTGCTTGTATGTTGGGGCTGCTGTTGCGATGTGTTCAACCACGAACACAATATTGACATTCGAATCGGAGACCATTAAGGTCACTAAATTTGTACCCTCGTTGACTCAACGTTGTTTAAAGTTTTTTTTAACAAATTTTGAGTGAGAGTACAAAATGTGATACATTTTTTCGTTGAACATAATATTTTGCACTGATATTTTTACCGAGAGAGTTGAGTTATACTTAATTTTAATCCGTTTAGTTGCATTCACTTCAAATCCCAATGACCGCCCATTATAACGGCAGTCGGATCCCATGAATGAGACACGGTTTCCTATTTCTCTATGAAAGTGCAATGCTACAGGTATATTTTATTGTCCGGTTCTAATGCAAATCTCATGAGATATGTGTTGAATGGGATTGTCCCTCAGCATGATTTGGGGACTTAGAGACCCTCGGAGGATAGGTAGGATTCCCGAGTTATCTTATAACTTCAAGCCCATGAAAGGGATACTGTGTAAAATGAACATGAACTTCAAAATTGAACTTAGTCTCGCTGCTTCAGAATCACATAAAATGTAGCAACGGTGGTTAAATCCCAATGTAACGCACAATAATACTAATGCAAGTCGAAGAGACCCGTCCAGTGTACCGAGTTGCCCTGTACCCCAGAGGCAGCCGTCTTGTGCGGGGCCTGCTGTACTCACACCCCCTTATGACCTTGGTGTCTTCTGTTTCGTGGTGTGCAACTTGACCACTAGACGACTGCCTTTTACTTTGCTTCGTCGCTCTGCCGGCTTCCCTGTTCTAGGGCCGTCCGTTGTGAACTTTAATTTGATTGAGGCCGTGCTATGTTACTAAATCACACTCAATTCAGTGCTAGTGTTCCTTGCGACGCAATCCAACGAGGAAATCTGTTGTGTTCGTAGTTCACGAGTATGGGCTGATCGTGGTTAGTTTAGCTGTGTGTATGCTTATTGGTGAAAGTTCTCTCAAGAACTGAATCATTAATGTTTTTTTAAAAGGCATCTTGGTGGCAATAATCGTGCAGAAAAGCGTAGACGCTTCTATGGATAAGGTTAGCTCTTTCTAGGTGCTCCATTAGCGACTATGAGGCTTGAAGACAGCGCTGTTCCGTACACGCCTCCTGGCGGTCAACGTAACACATAGTCCTTCAAACTTAACGACCTTATATTGCCTTCACGGTTTGTGTAAATTATTCGTGCTTTTATTACCCTCAATTTGCGAGGATCTTACCGAGATTTTTAATTCTTTTACATTTCATTTTGCGGTGGGAAATGGATTTTATTTTTAATTAATTTATCGTAAGTGTAGATTTTGTTACACCAAAATAAATTAACTCTATCACAGCTCAACGCTCTTCATCACAACTCGATCACAAAACTTCTAATATTTAAAGCGTAAACAGCGTTCCTGATTCGGTGTGATGCTCGTGCTTTGCCTGTGTTCTGGTTCACCTTTGATATCAGCAATGCGCATTCTCAACGATGATAAGGAGTTCATATGAGGGAGCACGGTGCTTTTAACGAGCTGCTCCTTCAATGCACCGTCACGTCTAGTTGAACTCCCTAACCCATCTTAATAGTTCTGCTCTCATCGCCTGAGACTTTTCGCCCGTTATACCGTTTCGGTCATCCTCCATGTACGCCCTGACCTTGTCCTTCAGTGTCTCAATGGTGGCTTAGTGTACAGCCAGTGATGCTCTCTGCGAGTTCCATGTGTGGTGAATGTTTCTATTTTATTTCCTTGGTCTTCTCCGGTGAATAGGATGTGCCATTCGAGCGATGGTTCTCATGAGTATTCCTGTACTGTCTTAGGTCTAGTGCTCTGAGGGACTCGCTCACAACTTCTTGAAATTTTCCCCTCTTATAGCGAATGTATCAATATTATTGAGAAAGAACCTATATTAATTCCAACACATTTTACCGTTGGGTTTTCAATGCCTTACAACTACTGGTGTGGGGGATGTGGGGTTTAAACTTCCTTTTTCAAGGGAAAAGCTCCGTGCTCACATGAAATGCCTCGCCTGAGCGAGGCTCGAACCTTGGTCCTCTCGGCTGTGAGGCCATCACGTTAACCACTACACCATGGAGCCCAACGGTTTAGCCGTAGGACAGTAGAAAAGTCCGTAGGAAAGTGAACTCTGCTTGTCCTCGTCTATACAACTCTACCAGGTTTCCCTAGCTTCTAGAAATTGACAACGCTGCTGTAGGAGTTGTTATATGCTAGCATTTGGTTGGCTTATTAAATCTTCTTTACCATCCGAGTCGAACGCACCGCATGATCGTTCTCCAAGATTATTATATTGTCTTTAGTATCGTACCCTTGATTTTTATCAACTTTTGGGTTGATGTACCTTTGTGTGAATACCATTACGATAGCCTGGACAGTGGGGAAGTTGAATTAAGATGACCCTGGTTGACTGTTGCTTGTATTTTATTCCGTTTCTAATATTTTTCCTCGGAATAGATCATATTTTATTTTAGCACTAGCTGCCATCAGAGATGAGCGTTCAGAGTAATAAAAAGTGTGTATCATACAAGCTGCGTTTCGTCACTTAAAATTAAAAACTGCTTTCAGCGGATGTCGCATTTACTTTTGTTATTATTGCGCACAGATGCAATTTACGTCTGGGCATTTTCCATTGTATTGTCACTCACTTTTTCGTTCTTTTTAGAGAGCGCGTGCAACCTCTGTTAGATACTTGATGCCTCTTCACGCTTACGTGTACGATGTCATGAAAAAATTAGACATTTGCTAATTGCGGCCCATGGGAGAAGACACCAGATGTCGTCATCAATGTTTTGATGTCAGAACCGTCTTTGCCTTTGAGGTCATGCATAAAGGCTGGAGGAGGATTTACACCCTCTTTTTTTATTGTATTACCTATTGGGCAAAAATGAAAGTGAGAATCAGGTACCAAGACAGTTACAAAAGCGTAGCCACGTTGTCGATGTTACATTGTAAAATTATTGCTATTGTCAATTTTATGGCGTTTGTGTCAACTTTTATAATTGAAGTCACTCGGTATGTTATTGTGAATTAATTGTAGATTGCAAGCAAGTCTCGCGGATTTACATACTGGCTAGGCGGCTGAAATAAGAGAACAGGAAAACGTTTTCTATGTGTAATAATATATATTTTTTTGGACGGGGTCACTCTTCGTTTGTGGAAATTTTTTGAGTGTATAATTATGATTTAATAATCGTGAAATTATATGATCATATCGCGCGAGCTCTGAAAATAAATTTCTCGTCTGTCGGTTGTTATGGTCATTGGAGGTGCTTGTCATTGAACGTATGACAGTCATGGAAATAAATCAACATCTCTAATGACTGGCGATGTGCGTGTTTGCTGAACTTCTCAAGTGATCCCCATGAATAAATTACAAGGCTGCTTTAAGGAATGATCGTCTCGTAACGCTTACCTATTCCAGCATACTGTGCACATTCAAAGTGCGCTCTGGACGAAAAAATATCTTCCTGCTGATCTTTCTGTCCCTGTGGTGATTAATTAAAGCACCTAACTTCGTGGGGTTTCACTGTTATGAGAAGTTACATGTTTGTTAATGAACTTGCCTCTTAAGTGATATTCTTTCAACTTGATAGCATGTGATGTTTTTTCCTAATTTTTGAAGCTCTTTGAGTCAGCTTTGGTGTACTCAAGTATGGACGTAATTGTTTGAGTTCATTGGCCTGTGGCAAAACGAAACCGACTACACCATATATCTCTACAGTATCCGAGAAGAACGGACTACGCAATAATTTTATCAATGAGCTATCCTAACTCGGATGACAAGGACAAGTCAGTTTTTCTCACTCAAGGATTATATTGGAATGTAAAAGTAACGTAAAAAATATTTAACCCGCTATTCAATATTGAAACGCACAGTCCACTAATTAAACATTTTCATCTCGTGCGAAACATTTCCCAATAAATAAGGGAGTGGAGCTGGTGCGTCGCCACCCTGCTCTTCGGTGGTCATGAGAGAGCATTTCATTTCAAACTTCTATGCTTGAGTTTTCGACTGGAGAGCATTTTTCCCGAGCGAAACATTCGAGTTGTGTTCGAGATGTACGCGTTCAACGAGGAGGCTCAAGCGATGGTGTTAGTTTGGCTATCACTTCTGCCACGTTAAAGCCGATGCAGAAAACGCTATATTGCGGTGTAGCCAGTACTGAAGACTGTGCGAGTCGCAAAAGATATCGAAATTTGATCTCTTTCTGCATTTATGTGTTGGTTTTATTTTTTAACACGTTGACTCCGATTCTCCACACAGGTAAATTTACATGCCGACAAATATCTCTACCGTGAATTTAAAAATGAAGGATTTTGGTTTCACAAATTTGGTTACTTTATTAATTTTCTTTCTAATCAGAACTAGCTTATTCGATTGATGAATACAAATTTTAAGAAAATTCGAAAATTTGTACTTATACATGATAGTGCTTTGGTTACATTAGGTTAGGTTAGACGATCGCGTGTACCATATATGTCCCACTTCGGAGTCAACGTGTTAATTTATTAGGAATGAAGCAGGCTGCATGCAAAAGTAGTGTGCTTTTAAGCTTGAGACTCGACAATTGTTTCAAGTGCATTAATTTTAAGCTGGGAAACTCCTGGCAATGCAATCGGGGGGTGAGACTGAGACAGGCGTCGGCGAGTTCTTCCGGTGCAGTAGGTTCGTTTACAAGAAATGGAGATCTTCCCTGACACACTCTACATCGCACCTAAGCTTTTTAGATTTAAAACTTCTTTTAGCCAAGTCCATGCAGGGGAGTGAAATAGATGCACACTACACGGAATAGAAAAGTAATTAAGGTGAGGAGCAGGAGGAGGAGAGTGTGGGGAAGCGAGGCACGCCCTGTTCTAATTCCGTCCTCGCTTGCCGCCGCCGCTACTGCTCTGATGTTCGCGCCCCAGGCGCCGGCTGCGCCTTCTCTTTTCGAGCTTCTTGTTTCTTTCAAAAAGAAAAGGATTTTTATTTGCTTTCACGTCGAAATTGCGATACATTATTCTGCAAGCACTTCAGAATCTGAATTTGATTTAAGAGCGCTTTCTCTGTGTCGAATGCTAAATTTTTCCAAAATCGTGAGGCAGCTAAGTGCAGTTTCAGAAGTTCTCTTGTCGGGTTCATGGACTCATTTTTCTCACAAGTTCTCTAGCCGGTCTTGTGTGTCGCATTACTTAATTGTCCTCGGAGGCTGAGTTAAGGATTTTAACTCCTATTGAGTAACCTGGTTTATATTATTAAGGCACGATATTCATATTGATTCTGGTGAGTAAAGGATTTTAGTTTCAAAGATCTGTACAACTTTCGAATCGTTGAATACCGAAGCTTTAGCTCCACTGTTCTTTAAGACCGGAACTACCACTTCTAGCTTGTTCAACTTAGTGGATGTGACGCGTCTTCGTTTCTGAAATTGGTTTTCTGGTGTTCGATACGTGCTATATTATTATTTTAGATGGTCTTTTCATGTGGTTAGTATTACTAACAATCCCTCAATTCAGGGAAACAAACATTTTATCTGGGCATCAACTAAGCCGCTCATATAACGGATATACGTAGGTTTGTGGTCCGGACACACGAGTGTGGAACGAGTAGGAGTGCTCCAAATTCTTCCAAGAAATTTATGGAGGTCATGCTTGTGCTCTGGGAATTCTGTGCGATCTCAGCGCGAAGAGGGTTCAACCCGGGGTTTGTGTGAGAACAAATTTAAAAACATTGAATGTTTAGCATAACTTGGCTCCTTCTGATCAGGAGTCACTAATCTCATTCTAATCACTCCGTTCATTTGTATTTAGTATATTTTGATTTAGTTACGTTTACCGCCTGAATGTTTCCACGATGAGAACGCGTTGCCATGTTACTCACTGTTCACTAACGTACCTCATCCAGGTATTCTGATAAAATTAAAACTATTAACCTGAATGAAGAGAGATTCGGCGCTTTTTGTGGTACACCTGATACCTAACTGCCCGTGAACATTAGGCTGTCACTATTGTGGACAAGCTGACTACTGGTGACAAAGGCTGACTGCTGGCGATGGAGCATGTGCCAGTGCCAGTGGGGTGTGTTCGCCGCATCTGCCCGCCTGCCTGCCACACACTTGCGCTGGTGAGACGCACGCTTGAGAAGCGCCGCTTCTGTGGATGACGTTGCCGCGCTTGCCATTCGAGTATCGAACTGGTCAGAACTTCAACGCTTTACAGACCAACGTTTCTGAAATGGGAAGGTTTCATCAGGTTGCTTTTACTTGTTGGAAAGAAGCAAATGCAACGTTATTGCATAGATTGCGTACAGTGGGTCGAATAAGTATTCGTAGCGTACCTAATAATTTAGGGTTTTCACGATTGAAAATATTTCGGAAAGCCTTGAATTGTGTGTACTAAATCAGAAAGAGGAAGATCAAACACATTAGATAATATTTAGTGAACAAGAATTTATTTGAAAATGTTCAAAAAAAGAAAATAAGAAAAAGGGGTGGCAAATAAGTATTTGTAACATGACATTTAACAATATTAATACTTGATCGCATATCCCTTATTAGCTGCAACCGCTTGCAGGCGACGCTGGTATAAAGAGATGAGGGTTTTGCAAAAGTACAGAGGTATTTACTCTTGATTCTTCAAGGCAGAATCGTTCCAATTCAGGCATATTTGGCGATTTCCTCATTCCAACTTGAATCGTAAACGGTTTCCAAACATTTTCAATAGGGTTAAGATCTGACGATTGTGAAGGCTAGTCTATGTATGACCCTGACCCTCTCGCTACGGACACATTCTGAAGTGTATTTCGACTTGTGCTTAAAGTCGTTATCTTGTTGAGACTCCCATTTAGTACTTTTCAGCCCAAGAACCTAACCAAAAGGCATTAAATGTTGGCAAAAAATTTCACAGTAATTACTCGAATCTATGGTTCCTATTATGACATTTAGTCCTCCTGGACTTACAGAGGAAAAACAACCCCATAACATGATGCTTCCACCGCCATACTTCACTATGGGTGGACTGTTTCGTCGTTGCATGGAAAGTATTCGGCTTTCGCCAAACAGTCCTAGTGTAATTATTGTCGAATAGGTCGATTTTTGTCTCATCTGATCTCCTTCGTTGTTAAAAGCATTTGCATATTGCAATCGAGATGCAATGTTTTTCTTCCCCAGTGGAACTTTTCGAGCAGGTTGTTTCTTCAGGTTTTTTTTTACGCAGAACAATTGCTGATGGTTTGCTTAGGTACGTTCACCCCTGCTAATGACAAAATGTTCTGTTAATTCTCGGTGAGGTATCTGAGGGTCTTTCTGAACCATTGACAATTTTAGAGCGATCTCATGGTGATAGTTTACTTGGAGCACCCGATGTTGCTTTATTGGCCACAATCCTTTCAGATTTGAATTTCTCAATAATGGCCTGTACAGTGGTAATCAGAATGGAGAATTTTCTGGAAATTTTCCTGTACACGGTGCCAAGCCTTGCGTTTCTTTATAATCATACTCCTCACTTGAATACCGTTTTCCACGGATTTTGGCATCGTGAGAATTCTGAGACTTGTTACTTGAGCAGAGTCTGTTACCTCACTGAAAACCAAACCGATCTACGTGCCCATCTAGACTATGTAGACTGTTTTGGAATTTTCTGAATTTTCTAAAGAACGGAAGGAGAAAATTTCGGTCATTTCTACCTTGCTGGTGGTACTGAATTGAGTCTTTCAATGATTTCAAAACTTTGATACCAATAGTTAATAACAATCCTGTTTTCCTATTTTCATTGTTGCAAATTTTCAGATAAATTATTGTTCACTAAACATCTGATGCGTTTAATCTTACCCTTTCTCATGTAGGACTCGCAATTCTCCAAGGTTTTTCGAAATATATTTAAAAGCGAAAAATGAAAGTTATTTGTACGTTGCGAACACTTATTTGACCCATTGTAGATATTGCGTCCAAGTTGCAGCTAGTTTTTTGTACAAAGCCGAATGTGGCCCTCCTGCGCAAACAATTTCGCATGTCAGGGTTAAAAAAGTTTCCGGCGATGTAACCGACCTGCGTGTGGGTGGTTTTATCCCTAGAATATAGCGTTAAACGTGGAGGTTCTGTGTAGTTTTTTTTTTTAGAGGGGATGTAGTACTACTCTATTGATAGTGTAAGTAATTATTGGGGTGGCCGCATAATAATTAGGATATAGAACTAAAAATTTAAAATACTCGCTGTAAATCTAACTCTGAGTTTAACTTTGCCCGGAATTAGAGCGGTGCGTTTCAAGAGTTAGACAAAAAATATTGTTTATCAATCAAAATGACTCTAGCATTGATGCAACATTCCGTAGAGTTTAATGAGCTTCAGGGAAATTAATTTGACTCTACGTACATTTCTTCAAATGTATCCGAAATTTACCATTTTATATTTCCCTCTTGATAACACTTTACAAACTCGGCGATATCCTACTTTGACGTTTTCCATGTGGGCTGACACTGAACGCATCCAGCGCTCTTGTTCCTTGTGAATAATTTGCAACGATTTGCTTCGCTGTTTATGCATCAACCTTTTGAATATTCGTAGTAAAATGTTTAGAACGAGAATATTCATGTCTTTCGCAATCGCTTCTGATCTAGGTTGTGCTGCGTGAAATGCTTCGCTGCACTGTGAACGCTTCGCGTTAGTAAGATCATACCTGTTTCACGATTACTTAAATCAAGTATTATCGAATAAGTAGCAAGTTGAAGTCAATGTGTGCACAATAGAAGTCAGAGTAAATCAAATGAAAATCAATTTGATCAAGGTTATGCTTCATTTTTTTATTTCAAAAGGCAAAATGATGTTCATGTAGTACCGATTCATTTCCATCAGATGTAAATCTCATATCAATTGATGCGCATAGCCTCAGTACAGGTACGGTTGGAAAAGCTTCTCTACCTGAGCGAGCGTGACACACTGCAGGAGGTATTGGAAGAGCTGCAGCTCGAAGTTATCTCACCTGATGGCTGCGACGGCCGATAGCCTCTTTCACAGTGCATGGGAAAACTGGTGTCCGTTGAACTCTGTATACCTTATACCTAGTGTTGTTTTTAGCCTTATATGCAGGTTTTTGGGGGAAAACATTACAGGCATTTCAAAAACCCGTAACCAGGAGCCGGTCTCGTACGCTTTATGAACGTGATGGTAAATGGTAAAAGGATTTTTTGGGGAAAGTTGTTCATTAGACGTTTCTTTAAGCCCAAAATATTGTTTAATTAATTTAATATTTAATTTAATTCTACCACTACCTCTAAACTACCAGTAATACGAGAAGTTGCGTGAAAACCCGGCAGAAAGGGCTAAAATCAACTTTAGATCTGAAGTACATAGCGCCAAAGGTCGTTGTACAACAGGCTCTTTAATATAATTGCTGTCGTACAGAGTATACACGGTTCCAAGCCGCGGTTTTCCACTAACTTTGGTCAGAATCACCGCTTTATCATTTCTGGGTTATTCATACAAAAATCATGGCGGTTTCTGCTTTTATCAAGGTTTGTCTTATTAACATTTTATAGGCTGAAGTATTTTGTCGATAAATCGGCATTTACCTTCGTACGAAAACTAGCTTCAACTTTGTTTACAATAATGCTAAATTCAACTTATGACAAACAATTATCACCAGCCTTACAAAAGGTCCTCCTTTGAAGAACAGTGGCTTACAAAGGATTTAAATTCTTAATGAATGCTTTGTATGAAATGCTAGTGTATGCTGTAGCAAGTTATTTATTGATTACCTGTTCTGACCACCATATTGATATCCCTGTCATTAGTGTTAAGAATTTTTTGAGCTTTCTTGTTGGTCGTATGATTATTTTATGGTTCTTCTCACTTACGGGCTCTATTCGTACATTATTCATGTTCGCTATGCATTTATGCATCGTGTGACTTGAACATCGCCCAAAAAGTCGCAGAAATCCTCATTTCTAAGACCTGAACGGGATAACCAAAGTTGCCCATATTGTGGATTGTCGCGAAGGAACATGTATCTCTCCATCCAGCCAAGCCTTTCGTGTGAAGAAAGATCTGAAGAGAGCTGGGAGCAGTTTGGGAGATGAGTTAACTCATATGGGCGAGTTTGTTGATTGTCTCTGCTGCAGGCAGAGTAGCCTCTCAAGCGGCCCTTGATGCCCCTCATGGCGTGAGAGGCGCGCCGGCCACAGGAAGCTCCTCTCTCGCTGCTGGCTGTGTGGCCTCTTGTTCTCCCACTGTCCCTAGGCATTAGGATTCCCTCAAGCTCCTCAACTCTCATCGTGTTGCAGTAGGGATGTTGGTCTCCTTTTTTGGACTCTGGTGTTTGATGTTTTCGTCTTGGTGGTCGACTTGAGGATTCTGGTGCCCGATGTAATAGTTCTGGCGTTCGAAGTAATGATCCTGATGTCTGGCGTAGTGGTCCTGGCGGGCGATACATGTTTGACTTATACCTCCGTTGCTGATGTAATTTCAACAGTTTTCACAACTCTGGTCGTATTTCATTTGCAGTTTTTCAGTGCCTAGATATTTTGCTGCGTTCAAAATGGGCCACACAATTGAACTTCACATATAATTAAAGATGTTGGTTAAACGTTTCGACCGAAAACAAGGGATCAGTTATTCTGTGTATCAAATAAAATTTCAAGTGTATCTTAAGATATCGTAAATAGTAATTATATAGACAAAAATTGGATTAAATATTAACCAGCATTTCAAATCTAAACGGTTGAACCGCGGAGAAATAATTCGTCATAGAGAAAGAGTAGAAAGTGATACGGCATGATGCATACGTAGCATCGAATGATTTATCATGTTGTTTCATATATAAAGTGTATGGCGATACCTTGCCGTGTATTATTAGTACTGCATAGCACTTCCCATTTAGTGTTACGATTCTAAATTTATATCCTCTACACCTTTCCCATTTCTTAGATACGCCACTGGTACGCGTGACGTATTGGTCTCATGAAACACTTTCTTACATTAAAAAACTCCACTTACAGTACTGATGTGCTCATTTCCCTCTTATTTATGCGCTAGAAATACAGTTCCGTGTACTCGAGTCAGTTAATAATTTGAAAGAGTTGAAATTCGTGATGACTGTTGAGTCGCCTTTGTATCGTTGAAACATCAATCGCTAGTGAATATGTAACTCATCGCAGGTGTCCGTGGGTCCAACAGGCCCCGAGAGAGTCATGCTTGCTCATTCCCTGTTGATTTATAGATAAGAGCGCTGTATCTTACGAACGTGCCGCACTACCTTTCATTAGAAGCTATAGCATTGCCGTTATGGTCCTTCAATTGGTTTTGTGGCCCGATTTGAATTGCGTCTTGTTAGCTCTCGAGTTGCTTTTATCTTCATGTGCAGCAGATTTGCGTTATTTTTACAGGTTTATTTGTCACAATTCAAGTTGGCGACTCATCCGTATATTTCTCGAGCCATAAACTTCGAACTGGTGATGCACCTCGCTTCAGTTTTATTCTGGACTTTTCTGTCGCGTGGTCCCCGAAGTATGCTAGAAATACCATACGCCATGTAAATATTAAGCTCTTCATGCCAAATGTTCTGCTCATAAAGGGCTCAAGTTATTTTACCGTTTTAGCCAAGGTTGGGAAGGTTCTCGCTGCTTTCACGTAATGTATAGGGTACGTTTTGCACATACGTGATGGTAATAATTTCGAATAAGAACCATGGTAACAGAAAGTAAAGGAAGAAAGTAAACTATTACTATTTCTATATTACGAACTATTACTCCCGTAGATGTTTATTTGATTATACACTGCCTCTGTATTTTTCTGTGTAATAATTTACGCATGAAATGTCATGGTAACATGAGGCAATTTTTTTTCTTTAGAATTTTGTATATCGCATGGCGTCTAGCATTGTGGAATCGCATTTATTTCAGTAATTGAACAATATTTTTCCTTCAAATATTTCTGATATAAATGAACTACTAACGATTTCTTTTTAAGATATTTACAACGTTTTTGAAGAATAAACTTAATGCGTTACTAAATTTTTTAAGCCCCCACCTGCAAGCAAATAATTGAAAACGTAATTTTATAAATTAATAAGCGTGTTCGAAAGAATTTCTTAACTTCCTCATTTGCTTGGTTCTTAATTATTAGTATCTTGAAAAGTCTAGGTAAATTTTCCTCGATAGCGGATGCTGTTTTCTTGTTTACTGAAGCTAATATATTCATAGAATGAAGTACAGCAGCTGGATTTAATTTCCTGTAGGATGTAAACAGCGAGGTTCACATTGACCCACATGGCTGCTCAACGAGTCTAGTGCTACTCGTCGACGTCAAGTGGTGCTCGAGGGTGTCCTGAGTAGTGATTCTTCGGAGAGCTAGTGTGCTTTTGGTCATGAATTATGGTCGTGTTCTTGTAGGGTTTCTGGGAACTTTTGAAGTCTTGTGCGCTTCATGAAGCCACCGTTTTGGTTAGAGTTCAGCGTAATTTCTTCAGGCCACCTTCACATCGGTTTTCAGTTCGAAGTTAATTTTTTCCATATTTCACCAAATTTACACGAACAAAACCTGTTTTTTGAATTATATTGCTTTGCGTTGTGTATTCGCTCTCCAAATATTTGGCTTTAACTTGGCTATGGTAGTGATGAGGATTAAGAGCAAGTTAACATAGGATATTTTTTCACATTGATAGCTTTTCTTTTGGCACTATTATCGAAAGAAAATGAATTGCCATTTCCTTTTTGCTTTCGGTACGTTGTGATCTAAATACTGGCGCAGATGCGGGCTTTTATCTGAAGAGCTTTTCATCTCCCAGGTATTGCCCTCGAGTTGACAGGGTCTGTCTTTTGCGTTCTGTTATCTGATGTCTCAGAAACACCGTGCTACGATATAAGAAATTTTATCTTGATTGTGAACCTCATTTCAAGTCAATTAAATGGGAATTTTTTTTAACTTGGCAGCGCATAAATTTTCATCAGAGAAAGGATGATTTTGCTTGAGCAGCATCATTTTACAAGATAATAAGACCAAGAATGTTCGATCGGTAATCGGGCTTTTCGTCTTGAGTCTGACAGGCTGTAAATCGGTCAGTAATGATAAATTGTGACTTCTAAAACAGTGCACAGTACGCAGTTTCTATTTGAATTTGGTATGAAAGTAAAGGGAAGTTGAGAATAAAGTGAAGGGTCATTTCCGTAGGTACAATTTACGGATGTTACTGTGTAGGCATATAAGGAAATTGTTTGCGTTCGTAATTTTTTTCCGACTTTTCAATTCGCTTTAGTGATGATTCGGGGCTAGCTTTGAATATCTGTTTTGTATCGTGAACTATTAATTCAATCGACCAAACAACCCTTAGTATACGAGTTCACACATTTCTACTGAAATTACATCTTGCAATTATGCGCGTCGGGCTTGATAGTCCTTTTCTATTCGAAAAAGGAGTGAGCTCTTCATTACCTAGATACACAGCTGCCTTGCACGTCGGCAGAGAGATTTTGTTACTCAGCTTGGACCTCGCCAGACGCGGTACCAGTGTAAGTCATACGGTGGCAGACACCTGAGAAGTGGCCGCTGTTCCCTTCTCACACCAAGCCGCATTTTGGCCCTACCTCCGATGACGTTTTGTTATCGCTTGCTGAAAATGATCCATCTATGGAGCTCTTCGAAGAAACTTATCCTCAGGGTTGCTGGTTTAAGCCCAACGGTAAAACGTGATGGAATGAATAAAGGTTCTTTTGAAACCCGAGTCGGAGTAAAATCAACAATATGAATTTCCTGATAACCCTTTTTGCTTTTTCTGAGATGCTGTTGTCGGGATAACAACGTATGTGGTTCTTTAGTATTGGTTTCAATTGCGTTTCGCTGATTTGATTACGAAGACAGAGTTTATATTTGTTATTGTATCACACTGCTTATTTTAGTTTTGGTATGGGTATTGTATGGATAATATTTGGAACGATAAAAATTACTGAATGCTTCATCAGTGCGTGGTGAAAAATACTACACAATGTCGGAACTTAGAGCTTACATTGTTAGCTTGTCTCTTTCGTATATGCAAGTCCATGTTCAAGTTTGAAGCAATTTTGCGTATTGATCAATTGTAGAGGGAAGCCGAATTGAAATTATTTCCATTTCGAAAGTTGGATTTCATGCTTTCAAATTTAAATTTGTTGATATTTTGACCGTATTTTTCTTAAATACGCTGACTTGAGCTTATTTCGATGATTCCTAATTTGAGTTTCTTTCCTTTCAGAATATCGCTTTTGAGGCGGGAGCTCCGCTTATCTGGTGAGTCTCCTCTCCATGACCAGCATCACCTACACCCTTGTATTAGGTTAGGTTGGAGCTCCTTAGGTAATCTTACTATTAGAATCATGGCAATGACAATCCTTTTTAAAGACACGTTTCATTATTACACAGTCACTTCATAAAACTGAACGCTTCGGCGACATTTTACAGCTGCTGAGAATGGCTTCAAATGTAGCCGAAAAGTTAAGTTAGATGAAATAACTGTAATAATAAAAAATGTCTTATAAAAGTATTGTTTTTGCCTCAATTCTAAGTTATACGCTTGTATTGTTCTTGAATATTTTTCAATAAGTCCTTCAGTAGGCTACTTTTGTTAGCAATGCTGATAACAAAAGTTTCAATTGTGTTCTGGAATAAAACTCACAATGGTTTTCTGAATGAATTTAATTCAAAGAGATAATGAACAATAGTAGGAAATAAATATTTCGTACAGATTTGCTCATATTTGTTCGTACCCACCTTAATAATTTACTGTAAAACTGCTATAGCGTTGCAAAGCAATATTATTAAATTAATATGTGAATTTAATTTTGTAATGCAAATATTTCAGGTTATTCTAGAGTGTTGTAATTAGTTTACTTAACGTTAGCATTAGTGAAATATCTCAGTTCTACTTTAACCATAGTTCAGGTAACATTGTGAAAACGAAGGAAGTCAGTATAGAATTAGAAGACAAAAATTGTTGGTACTCGCATGAAGGGCAATGGCTACGTATCAATTTCAATGCAATTTGAAGTTCCTGTATCAACTGTTTAAAGTATTTTACAAAAGTACAAAAGTTTGATACCATCCGGAACCTTGCAGAACAAGGAAGAAAAGAGAAACTCTCACCTCTTTGGGCAAGGAGAATACCGCGTGAAGTGAATACAAACCCGAAGATCGCAGGCTAAGTGTTGTTGCAGAATCTTAGTGTGTAGGGAATCGAAATTTCGAGATCCGTACTACAAAGAACACTAAATAAGGATTGACTTGAGGATGTAAACATATGAAAATACCTCTTCTTATGGCTAGACACGTTAAAGCCCGAATTATCTTCAGTTAAATAACATGTCGATGAAGATACTAGCTTCTGGCCTTCGGTTCTTTGGTCAGCTGAGATTAAATGGAACGTTTTGGGTTACAGGAACGTTTATTCTGTTTGAAGAAAGAGAGGCGAAGCGTTCAAACAGAAAAAACTGTATTCCAACTGTGAACAATAATGTCGGGAGTTGTATGTCTTGGAAATGTTTCTCGTCCAATGAAACTAGAAGCATGGTGACGGTTGAAGGAATTTTGTCTTTGGTTGAAGTCTGCCGAAGCTGTCGATACGGCTTTCAACTTAATGACCCCCAAGCATACTGTAAAGTCTGAGAAATTATTAGAAGACAATGAAGTTAATGTTTTACAGTGGCCAAGCCAAAGCCCCTGCAGATCTCAATCCGATCGAAAATTTGTGGGGTCTGTTGAGAAAAATGTCAATGTTGGAAAACTCAAGAATCTTGAATTAAAAAAATTGTAAAAGACGACTCGTCCGAGATTTCTCTCGATGTCTGCAAGAACTTTATGCTGAACTATATATAGAAAACGTCTGGTAGCAGTTATTTAAAAATTAAGGTTTCGCTATAGGTTATTTAGACTTATATACTATCAAATATGAACATAGTTCATTTGCTATAATTGTTTTATTTTTCTTTAAAAAATTCTTCAAAAACTTATTTTGCGTTTCTTCCCAGAGCATCTTCGAAATTTTTAGTACCAGAATTGCTAAGAAAAGTCGTCTATTGAACGTGACATTCAAATTTATTTCAGAATAAAACAAGGGTACGAACAATTTCAAGCGTAACTGCAAGTCGTGAAATGAGCGCTGACTGAACCTATTATTCCGTCTTTCGTTGAAACGCTAGCTTATTGCCACTGCCGGGATCATTTTTAAATCTCTTGAATGTAGTGTCTTTTCCAATGCCTGTTCTCATTATTTTTATAATTCAATTTTTTAAGGTGGGATTTCATCAGACTTGTTATCTGCATTGTATTGCTAAGACTGTAAACTGATACCAGCTCACTCCTTCACCGTCAATATGGAATTCATAATCCATTTTCATAAAGATGCCACTAGTTTAACGTGAAAAGCTAAACGGAGCTTTATTGCAAGTATACATGAGGCTGCAGCTAGTTTTCCCTACAGAGCTAAATGCAGTCTTTTTGCATAGATAATTCAGTCACTAAAGAGTCAACCATGATAACGCTGTGAGCGCTTTTACGTGCACCCAGTTCACGCGCCTCCTTTACATTACTGAACACGTCCAATTTGTGATCCGTATCTGTGCGCCGTACTCGTTCGTAATCTCGTATTTTGCACTTTGTGGGTACCTAGCGCTACTCAGACGCTTTTCTCGGTACGTGCATGTGCACTTCTAAACCTCGTAACGACGTCACGGTGCACTTATCCCGCTACGTGCATGTGCACTTCTAAACCTCGTAATGACGTCACCGTGCACTTTTCCCGCTACGTGCATGTGCACTTCTAAACCTCGTAACGATGTCACCGTGCACTTTTCCCGTTACGTGCATGTGCACTTCTAAACCTCGTAACGACGTCACGGTGCGCTCAGTAACGCACAGCCAGCGTGCCGGTGCCTTCAAAGCGTGCCTCTGTCTCGTTTGCCCCTCGTGACCATTAGTTGCGACCCCTGCGAGGGCTGAAGGGGTGATGAAGGCTGCACTGGAGGGGCTCCTCTCAGCCGTGACGCTCGAATCTTTACTCTAATTGAACTTTAACCATTGAGTGGGGCACTACACGGACACTTCGCTCTTAGTTTTGTTCTTAATTATTTAATTCAATCTACCAAACCGTGAGCAAATTTTGAAAATTATTTATATGCCCTGGTAACGAAGGGTTAAATGAAGTCTTCTTATATTATATTCTTTGTACACAATGCTTGCTCATTTTGGTTATTCGCGCTGGAGCAGTTAAGGTTGGAATGGAAATCTTATTTATTTTTCTGTCTAGTTTCATGCCTTAGTTTTGAATTTTTTTAGATATTTTTAAGCAATTTCTAACTCGGTGATTGACTTTATATTCTTTTTTGAATTGTTTCTAAGAATTCTCAATACATGAAGCATTTACGTTATCCATTTGAGTACTTTAACAAGAAATTACAGTGTCCAACGTTCAGGGCTAATGTTTCCAATAACCAGTTATTCTTTTGCATTAGAAGCGTTTCATGTTTCAGATCACTTAAAATAGTTCGTCGCTAAAATTCTTGATTTTGTGTTCAGAGCGCGAAAGACATTGAATAGAAAATCTGTTTCTTCAGAGGCGATCAGTCTCTCGTTTTACCACGCAGACGGGTTTTGATCTACCGCGTATGATATTTCAGGTACGAAGTAGGAAGACACAGAACGTTGGGCTCATACTCGGCAGTATTGCTTGATGGAAATGAATTAACAGTATCGAATTTTGTCCTGTGTATTAGAAAGTATTCACACGTGTGAAAAAAGGACAAGTTGCTCTTAATTCAATAAACTCAATATCCATCGATCAATTTTTGCGGTGGGACTGCATCTAACTTCGTACTCTAACCTAGCAGCAGTCTTATGAAACGGTCTTAGACAGTGCCGCTAATCCTTGAAGGGTTGACGTTGGGATTATAAGATCTTGAAGTGAGTTGACTTGCGTAGAAACGCCACAAGTTGTCTTGTGCCTGCCCTGAGTTTGGCTTCACGAGTTCCCACGGCACGTTCGGTGCTTGGCCATTGAGGGAGCATCTGCCCTCCCCTCTTCCTCCAGCAGTGCAGCGGCGCTCCTCCTTTATTGATCTGGCGGCGTCACCACCGTCCCACATCACCACCGCCACCACTTCTATTAAACCCTTTGTCGAGCCCTCCCAAACTCAAGCCTGCCCTTAACTTCTTATAAGTTCTTCGTGAAATTTTCCGAGTTTGTAGAAGCTTTACAATTTTGCTCATTCGTGGCAGAGTGTAACGAGGAACGACTCTCCTTTTAATTTAATGTAATTCCTACTTCTTAAATCCTAGTCCATGGACAGTTACTCGTACAAAGCGTCGCTTCTGCTCTGAAAGGAATATTATTTGGTGAACCCTGGTGTAATTATGGGAGGTGAGCGTTGCTATGACATTCTGGTGACGCGCGCTGTCGCCCCCCGTCTGCTGCCCCGTCTGAGACGCGCCCTACTTGCCAGTGTTGACTCAGCGACGTGCTGCTGCTCTTGTTGTTGCTGAGGCACTCGCCGGTACTGCAGGTGTTGCTTTCGAGGCTTCCCGTAGATTGTGTGCGATATCTCTGCGCCTAGTGCTAGGGTTGTGGAGCCGCGGCATACCGTTATGTGTTCTGTTCAGAAATCGGTCATTGTTAGCAATCTGTTTGTTTCAGTGTACTCGTGAATTGAATACACACTGATTGGTGTTACTCGAGCTTGTTGCTTATACGTACATGTACTTAATTTTAACTAGTGCTAGCTCATTTTTAGTACTCAAAGTTTGAGGTCCTCCAAAATTCTTGCATTACTGTGTAGCATTTGTGGGCGTCAAAACTGTCGACGCAATCTTACCTATCTTGCCTCACGGTGTTTTATTTCGCGCTCGTATGAGCCGAGAAAAGGCCTCAGCAACACGAGCTTGGATGCTTTTTCTACCGCTCAACATTTTAATTGCTTAAAGCTACAGGCTGAGATGCGAGAAGCTGTTGCTGTGTAAACTCGTACGCGGTAAATAATGCGAGAGTGTGTAGGCACAGAATGCTTTCACTTAAGATGACGTCCGTCTAGCCACTATAACTTAACAATACCGTGTTGTGAAGTTGTCATAAATTGGATTCCTTGCGTACATTTGCCTTGATTGGGGCCGTTGACCTGGTCGGTGTGATGCTGAGATAGGCCATTCTGAGGGCCGGGCACGAGGGAAGGTGCCATACCAACCAACCGTCCCAACCTTTTCTTTCCAGCCTCTACCTGACTGCCAGCTCCCAAATTGCGGCCACCTGATAAACCAGGTAGCGGCGCCCAACCTTTTCCTACAATTGTCTTCAGCCTCATCGATTTTCCTCTCCGAGTTTATATTCGGAGCATGTATTCTTGGAAATTTCAGAATGTGTTCATATATTTTAGAATGTCAATTGATAAAACCCCTGGGAGTCTGTGGGTTTATCATTAATTAAGGTATGAGGAAAAACTGTGCTTTCTTTTAATTAATCAAAATTTCAATGTAACATTTCCTGTCTCACTAGCATAATAGGTAGACAAGCTAACTGTAAACACTTCGATGATCGTATGTGTACGGATAGGAATGAATATTTCTGCAGCTGCTGTCACTCATTAGCTTATGCAACATCTGGGTCCTGACGGCAGCTTGAATAGAACAACCGTTCGCGGCCCCGTCAATTTGTTACAGACTGAAGAGGGTCTCCAGAGCTACTTGTCTCTAGCGAGCGGACTGCCGGATTGCATCATCCTGAGGTGCGGACGGCCGCTGTCCCTATCGACCATCCCAACTCCCCTCGCAACTAAATTAGGAAAGAGCCTTACTTGCGCTCGGGTACTTTGAATATCTTGCTGGCGCTGGTTGTGCGAGTGTGGATGGATACCTTTTGCTCCTCTCTTGGTACGATAGTAAACCTTTTTTGATTGTTCGTTTTTGTACAGAAAATTATTTTTCACCTCATTGTTTTGGTGCTCGACACCCATGGAACATTCTTCATATAGTGACAGCCTGTAATTATTGAAGCTAGATATTCCAATTCCATTAAAACTGGGTAAATTATTCTTACAAAATTTGTAAATTCATGAGGTTGTCCTCATACTCGTTATCTCAAGTGTGCTCGTAACCATTGGTTCGGTGTGGGGAGCAAAAATAACTGAGAATCTCTATTGGTACCCCGTCAGCACCTCCTTGCTAGACGCGACCACTGCTTAGTACGCAGTACTTGGACACGACTTAAAATGTTCTAAATTTGTTGCACCAGAAGACTGAGATGTACATTAGGTTATAAAAATCTATGCTGCGAAATTCAGGGATGCAGAGCCGTATCTGGCAGTTTCGCTTGCTTGGAACCGTAGCCATGTTAGGCAGTGGGCAGTGATTATGATTTTTACCCCAAATATAGAGTCGAGTTGGAGTCAGTGCCGGAGCCAAAATTCAAGAAAATTATTGCTGCGGAGCCAAAGTCAGTCATTTTTTGCTCCACATCCTTACTACGAAGATGCAAAAATGACGACGGTTGCAGTATAAAAATGCCAACCGTCTAAAAAAGACGAAAAATTTGACGGTTTTGTAACGTCAGAAGAGATGAAGCTTTCGCGCCACCATGAACCCACTAACAGGGCTATGTCTTTAATTTGTCTACGAGGCGTCAAAACTTTAATTGGTGAAATTTGTCGTTACTCCAATGTTATTGCGCAGTGCAACGAACTTCTTGCTAGTGATCAGTGGTCAGACCGACGTATGTGGCATAGTGTATGACGAACCCACTGGAATTCCTCGTACTTCTGGTACAATCTTCTATGACCCCTAGATCTCAGTAGCATCCGATTTAAGCTAAGACAATATCAGGGCCGCGTTGTATTATTACCATTGTGAATCTCGTTTCACCTTTAATTCACTATCTTCTAATTCATTTTCAATGTCTAAGTTCACTCCGTGGTATCCTCGAGCACAAATGCCTAATAATATTCGCCGAATTTCCCTAACTTCTTACTGGCTACGTGTGAATTGTGTATGCCTAAGCCGCCCTCCCCGGCTGATTGGATGAAGACTGACGCCTAAATTAGTCCGAGGCTGACTCGTCAAATGTGAAGGTATGGCCGTGAACGTGTATCTCTATGAGGCGATGTAATGGTCGCTCAGCCAAAATCTCAACCCTGCTGATCACTTGCACGGCCGCCTCTCAGCCCTCCCCGTAATGTTTACGGCCGCCATAGACGCTCGCTACAGCCCTGCTTTACGGTCCTGCCGGACTCGGAAACTGGGAAATGGCGCACCGTGTACCGTTTTTTGTAGCTCTAGCTGTCCTTTTCGGTCATTTTCCTTTATTTTTACTGATCATTAAATGGTGTTGTCGTACCGCGCTGAGTGGCGTAGATAGAAAACGATACATTTCATGTGTTTCTCTGAATGCTATATCTAAAGTATCTGTGTACGATTTTCTTTAGTCTTTCTAAAATTAGGGTTCATTTGGGCTCATGTGGATTGTCAGCAGCGTGACAACTGGAATGTCGCCTGCGAGTGTGGTGGCGTCGACTTTCTGACTTGACCTCATTAAACATGCTAATGTTCTCATGATCGGATTATTTGGGTTTTACGACGTTTTTCAAGGCCTTCAGTCCGTTTTCTGGTACACTTTTGTTCGGTGCCAACTTCATAATTGATGCCAGTAGTGCAGCTGACACATCAGTCTTGCGTTGTGCTGGTAGATAGTTACTGCAGTTATCCGCAGAGGTAAAACGATATCTTTTTTTACTGCCAAGTTTTGCGACTAGTTGACAGCACAACTTATCATTTAGACTCCAGTTAGGAAATTTATCCCGTAAACGGACATACCTATAGATTGTAAGAAATTTAAGCGCGTAGAGCAATTCGGGAAGGGTGAAATGTTACTACTACGCGAGACACTTTCGTGTAATTGTTCTCTCATTAACGCCTTTACTGTAAACGCGCAAGTTTACGATTTTATTTGCTTTATATATGTTTTTTCGATAGAGAACGGCGTGACAGAATAGGAATAGGGTTCGTGTGCAAAATCGACAAAAAAATGAAATCGAGAAATTTGATAAAATGTGAAGCGTTTCTCCATTCCTAAAAACAAGGATATAAATTTAATTGCATTGACGCGATTAGTAAATGACTATGATTAATTGAATGAAAATTAGTAAGATTAAAGAATTATGATAAATTATGCAACATTCACGAACCAGATCGTCAAGGGTCGAGAGGTCGCTTCATACATCTCATATGAGTGTACCCATTGACCTACAGAAGAAGGGACAAAAACACACACAGTTTAAATTTAAATACATTCACTATTGTTATATCACGGAAATAAAATTCGCGTAAATACACGGAGAGCACAAGCACAGGTAAAGGACGAAAATGTTCTGATCAACTTAGTACATACAAAAAAAAAACAGAAACATCGCGCATCTGGTCAACACTCGAAACGATTACTTTTCAAAGTGCACTCGTCGCTTTGAAAAAGTCCAACCTGACGCAATGTTGTCACGGCGATCTGTTGTGTGCCCACTTGTTTGATGGATATTTCGCTGAAT
>VOMN01056500.1:0-20473 GCA_014899125.1 Orchestia grillus
TTTCCATAATTGATGCCGACATTTCTTTTCAGAAAACTTTGTGTGATACCAAAAGATTGCTTAGAAAAACAATGTCCTGAAAGGTGACTCCACAATTCATAAGTGTTTTCTAAAATTTGCATACATAAAGACAATATCAAATGCTGATACCCCAACTACCTGACTTTATTTTACAGTTCACTACTTTCCCACTGTTCCCAGTCCGTGGTCAACTTAATTAATTTATCCTGTGTCCATCTAGGGCGAGACGTGGTTGAGCCAACCCATGACGGAAGAGGTGATCGTCACCCTGGCGCCCCTGCTGGAGAACAACACCCCGTCACCTCAGATCTGCAACTTCTTCAGTAAACATTGCTGCGACGCCCCTCGGTCAACGCTCGTTATCGACATGTTCACTCCCGTCGTGCGCCGAATACTGAAGCATAATGTCGTGAGTCCAGTGCTCTGTGTATGCTTAAAATGTTTTGCTTCTGCTCAGTTACTGAGTTTGAGTTGTACTGCATTGTGAGGTGTGAAATGGCCAGTTGTCAATTCGTGTCCATACCCTAGTCTCAGAGAGCGTACCTCCGTCGTGAGTGTCTGAAAATGTGAGGTAAAAGTCTTGAGATGAATGTTGTGAGCGACGGGAGACTTTTCTCGACACCGCTGCATGCTGCGAAAGAGCTACGCTGCAGGTGTGTACCCTGTGTTTCTAAACGGGCGGCTACTCTGAAGCGTCCTTTGGGTTGCTCCAGAGCTTCTAGTCTCTTAACCTTACGAAATTGTTCGAGTCCACTGCGTTTTAAAACTCGTAGGAAGCTGCTGGTCATACTCTCTGGAATCTCTCAATCTGTAAAAACGCAGACGTTTGTATAGATTGAGTGGTTAAGTAAATATGATAAGCAGCTTCCTATGAGTTTTAACACGCAATGAACCCGAACAATCCTAATATAATGATTTGATAAAATTATTTCATCATCTAAGCAGTTGCTCTTTGCAAATAGATGACGAATAACAAATATTTTAAAACAAAAATATTCGTTTGATATTCTTCCTTATTCGACTATCACTCAGCACTGCTGCGTCAGGTATTGCGTAGGTCTCAAGTTCTTCAAGGCAGGATGCTGTGTTAATCAGGTAATAACTGGAAAATCTATCGCCATTTATGTACGCCATGAGCTGATATTTGGAGCTCGTGTTCATGCCGCTTGTGAAAGTAGAAAGACTGCTTCGGTATGAGAGCCTGCGTTGATGTTATTCTGCTGGGCGCGTTTACAGCAACAAACTCGAACGTGGTTCCATAACACACATCTGATGAAGTGCAACTGTATCGGTGGCTTTGATGTAAGCATTCGCCA
The DNA here is from genome assembly GCA_014899125.1 of Orchestia grillus. Taxonomy (NCBI): domain Eukaryota; kingdom Metazoa; phylum Arthropoda; class Malacostraca; order Amphipoda; family Talitridae; genus Orchestia; species Orchestia grillus. Next base: position 1,338 of record VOMN01056500.1, read on the forward strand.
ACTGAACAGCGTTTCTCTCTGAAGTATAGCAGGCTCTTCAAAATATATAAACGAATTAACTTCTAGTACATAGGTATCTATGTTCTAGAACGATGGAATATCATACGAGTTGGTATCGATGTTACTTTTTCTTAACCATCCGATTCCTAAATTATACATGAGCAATGAAATATTTTCCATTTAGGTTACCTTGAAGCGTCACCAAGTGTGCAGAAGTAGAGCTGTTTTGCCTCCACTATCCTAACAAAAGAAACACTTCCATGTTTCCACGACCTTCATAAGTACACAGCCTCCCTGTTTTTGCACCTCTGCACGAGTTAACTTAGATGTATTCGTTGTGCTTGCAGGACTTTGGGAAGTATCCACACGTGCGCAGGTTTGTGCAGAACTACATTTTGGCACTCAACAGCCAGAACGCAGGCGAGAGCGTCGTGCACGCCTTTGTACGGAGCCTGCACGGCCCCACAAGCACGTGCCCCCATTTGCGGGTGTTGCCCAATTTGGTGTCCGTGTGCACGGCGGCTATACACTCACTCACAGGCAACACCAACAACAGAACCAACGTCAACAACTACCAGCAGGAAGATCCCCTCGACTCCCATATGCTGTGCTACCTCAGTCTACTCGCCTTAATGTGAGTTCCAGCAGGCTCTTGCTGAGCTTTTCATTGCGAGACGTAGTGCACTTAGTGATCGTTAGTGACACCGCTTCATGTCACGTGGTAGGCTGGCCACCGTAGCCTGACTACCGTAGCCTGCCTACCGTAGCCTGCCTACCGTAGCCTGACTACCGTAGCCTGACTACCGTAGCCTGCCTACCGAAGCCTGACTACCGTAGCCTGACTACCGTAGCCTGCCTACCGTAGCCTGGGTAAATAAAAGGAATTTTGAATCTGTTATCACATTCGCTTAGGGGAGGAGTTGTGCGTTGTTTATCATGAGAAGCGAATTTAAATGCTTCAATTGACGTAAGTTACGCGACTAGATTATTTCTTTTTTAAATACAGAGTTCAGTTAAAAAGTTTCTTTTTCGAACGTTCGTTGATCATGTCCTATACGTGCTGCGAAAGTATGAGGGCGCATACGTAACTCGCTTTAAAATAACGTACCTTTGTGTTATTTTTTTCTCGTCATTTTTTGTTTTTATTGCGTGAAAGCTTCTTTTGTTCTCTTAGAAAATACTGTTTTCGCTGAAGTTCGACAGCGAATCAGACGCAACTTCATGGTGCTGAAGACTGGACATCAATGTGCCCTCACCTACAATTGGACTAATAATTAAAGACCATGAGCTAATTGGTAGCGATAAGCGTCGTTTTGATCAGTGGTTTTAAATTTGTTGTTAGATTTTTTGTACGGCTGTATGCTTTAAATTTTATGTGGTTCTCATTCCCATCACAATTAACTGGTTAAAATTATTAGGCATTAAGCCTAAATCTAATCAACGCGTGCAGGAAGATATGGTTGACAATAGGATTCGATTTACACATTTACACGCTTTGTTAGTCGCACTGTGTCACGAATATGACCAAGCCTTTTGTTAGACACACATATGCCAGACTGTTGACAAAATCATACAGAGAATATTATGGCAAATTGAAGACTTAAAATTGAATGAATGCTCAAATATACTATTCAAATGAAATTTTTCCCCTGTAAAATTTAAATTGCCATTCATATCACTTACCAGTGCTGCTGTTGATCGTTTCTCTATTCAGTATTCTTTGCATTCTGATGCACGATGAGAAATTTATGTTAATATTATTAAGAAAATATAAATATCTCAAAATTTGCTTATGCCAGTTGATCATAAATAAATTAGAAATAATTAGCGATGAATAATTTACATCATTTCCCGAGTTTTAAAAATTATATAGATACCCACTAATTTTTCGATGTGTGTGCAGTTGCGAATACGACGACTGGAGACCAGGTCTGGCGGCGCTGCTGCAGCCCGTACCCTTTCCTGACGAGTTCCTGGCCCAGCCCGCCCTTGTGAAGTGAGACTTGTGACTGGTGGGACTAGTGGTGTGTACTGGTAGTGTGACTTGTAACTGGTGGTGTGACTTGTAACTGGTGGTATGACTTGTAACTGGTGGTGTGACTTGTGACTGGTGGTGTGACTTGTAACTGGTGGTGTGACTTGTGACTGGTGGTGTGACTTGTGACTGGTGGTGTGACTTGTAACTGGTGGTGTGACTTGTAGCTGGTGGTGTGACTAAGGGTGGGACTGGTGAGATGAATTGGCGGTGACTTGTAACTGGTGGTGTGTACTAGTGCTGTAACTAGTGGTGTGACTTTTAGTGGACTGGCGGTATGAATTGGTGGTAACTAGTGGTGTGCACTGGTAGTGACTGAGAGTGTAACGTGCTGTCTGTCATACGATATGGTAACTATACATGATGGAACCATAATTATGAGTGTCTAGATACCACTTCGACATGTTTACTTGTTTATTTGCTGGTTTTTATGCTTGAGTATTTGTTTCCTCGATCTGAAATACTCGGCAACAATATAGGGGATCGAGAAGTTATAACGTCTAAAATTTCCCGCAACTCAGCATCGATAAATAAAAAGATACGTGTCCCACTCACGTTACTCGGTGCATTCATCTCCTCGCTCGGGAATTTGAACTTAATTTGAACTTATCAACAGTGACCCAACGCGTGACAGACAGTCAAATTAACACTCAAAATATCCACTGCGCGAACGTTTTTCAAGGACACCCTGTACCGCCACGGATGACTCTCAAGTGAAACCAACAGTCACGATCACTGTTGGGTCTTGAATTACTGTGCGGGTCCTCACTGTTTCGGTCGTCGTGTGCAGACACGTGGTGCCGGTGGTGGAGCGGATTGGTCGAGACGGTCGGTGTGAGGTGCACCAGCTGGTGGCGAGTGCCAGGGAGGGCAAGGAGGGGTGGCTGCAGCTGCTGTGCCCCTCTTCCCTCTCCTGCGTCGACGAGGGACAGGCCTGGGTCAATGTGGTCAGTAATCCCACGTAGTGAGGCAGTCTCAGTACCATGGGAATTTTGTGTGTTGAATTTGCGAAAAGATTCGCGAATTTTTTTGTTGTCGCGATTTTCTATGATTGTTTCACTAGGATATGTCGCTCTATTAAAAGGATATTAATTTAGATCGTTTACTGTATGCTTGATGAAGACTCAGTTATCATTGAGTAAAGTAAATTTTGTTTTGTGCTCACCTCAGAGTAGGGAAACGTTATATCGAATTCTTCAGTTTTAGTTCTGGATTGGCAGTATAAATTTTACTGATACAGATACCTAGTATCTTGTAATGTCACTTGATTTTTCATAACTTTCTGAAAAAGAACATTACTTTTCAATAAATCACTTGTTAAATAAATAATGGTCGTTAGTTAACAGTGCGGCCGAGTCATAACGCTCTAAATGATGCTATTTAAAACCGAACTTTTCAATGTAATTTTTGCGAACGATTTTTTGTATTGTCTTGCATGATTGCTTGAACACGCTCCTACTGCCTTTCTTGATCAGATGATTTTTTCATACTTCTTCATCGTACGAATTGAGATCTTTGTTTATTATGAGTTGACTGCTATTGCAACGGCGAATTCGACGTTGTCTACTGCGAGATCTGATTGCAGCGCTCGGAAATTTCTAGTAAAGAATAGATCGGGTAAACATTCTGTTCAGTGCGCTGTGAGTCTCGTGTATCTATTTAGGTGTACCAAATAATATGAAATGACCTATTTTTTGTCAAATGAGTGTGTGTAGTAGAAAATGGACCATTCATTCGTGTTAGTTGAATTCCTCAAGCTTCGTGCTAAGCTCTATGATAAGTTTTAAACTAAATTTTAACTCGATGAAAAACCTTGAAACCAATCTGACACACTTATGAACCTTGAGACGGATACATGCATCAATAATGGCATAAATCTGACGAATACGTACGAACCTTTTGATGAATTGTATCAAACGTATTAATTTACACATATAGCAGTATATGAATATACATATGTATTGACAAATGTTGCTCGAACCTTTTGATGAATTGCATCAAACGTATTATTATACACTTATAGCAGTATATGAATATACATATATATTGACAAATGTTGCACGAACCTTTTGATGAATTGTATCAAACGTATTATTATACACTTATAGCAGTATATCAATATACATATATATTGACAAATGTTGCTTCACTGTCACAGCTGGAGACGTTAATATCGTGTTGCTGTCGGCGCAAGAAGTTCCTGGCCACTCAGACCAAGTCGCTGGGCGCCTTCATGCTGCTGGCCCTCAGGAGCAACTCCACGGCTCAGGAGGTGAGCCAAAAATCCTCTTTACCTTCCAATTGTGCCTTTTCTGAACGTATTTGCACCATGTGTAATTGCATTTGCAGTGAATGTAGTTTAATTTTGATAACATTATTTAAATTTGCACTGAGTAATGTTTAATTTGCAGCTACTGAAATTCATATTGCATCAAGTGAAATTCAGTTTGTAAGAAAGTGGGTTTCGTTAACCGAAATTCAGGTAGCCCGTTGATTTTCACCTGATGCAAATATGACGTTGAAAAGGTGCAAATCATCTTCTTTTGTTACTCGTTAATATTGCTTGTGTCACGGTTTCCATCTTTTCATAACTTTCATTAGTTTTCTTTACTGTTTTAGAATTGTGCCTTATGTGCACTTCCATGTAGGTTTATTTCTTTTCTTGTCTGGTAGATTTAATGCTATACGAAGAGTCGTCATTCAAAAACCGAAAACTGTTCGTGGATTGTTGTAGATTCATGGAAAATCACATCAGTTTTATCCTTCGCTTTAAATTGAACATGTTCGCGAGTATCCTATGCATTTCCAGTAAATATATAGTGCTCGTGTGCGCAATGCATAATCTCTGTTAGTGATGTTTGGTGATGTTAAGTGATGTTAGAACCTACCGTTCGAGCTCCCGATTCTCAGTTGCCGTGTCTGTGTCCACAAATTATAGTTCTGATCGTTTGTGTTAAGTGATGTGTTGACTTTTTATCATTATTATTCGTTGGTTGTTACCAAGAACGTTCGGAAACAGTATTTTCTAAATAGATACATTAATAATATAATTGGTAAAATATTTTTGTGGCCAACATTGTGGATAATTATAGATGCTCCGGCAAAATATTCGAAAAAGTTACGCTGAGTTCTGCCTTTCATAAGTATTCTATAATCGAAAGCTAGAGAAACAAATTAGGGAGCAAATCAGCTCTCTCTAGATCAGTTTCTATGTTCGGTAAGATGAAAAAATACCTCAACCATCTTTCAATTTTTCCAGCGTCTCCCTGTCTAACCCCGTCAAACTGTGACATCACTTGAAAGAAGCTCCACTTGATATTTGCCTGCGGCTCATGCTTCTTACGATTTGATGAGGCGGTGGAATATTCATTTATGTGCATGAAGAGATCCTAAGCTAAATGAAACTCGACATCAATTATTGCGAATTACATTTAACAAATTGATAGTAAATTACATATAATAATTGATCATAGTAAACAGTATTTTACGAATCTTTCTAACTAAAGTGCCAATTCTAGATGGTGTGAGTCGATGATTCAGCTACAAAGTGTCTGGTATTTCGAGAGGGACATTCAGAAATACAACAAGGGTTAACCGCGTACGCACGTCGCGTCTAGACATTTCTGAGTGAACTTCAACTGTCAGTTGAGTGAATAAATGAGTGAATATCTACTGTCAGCCGAGTGAGTAAATGAGTGATTATCAACTGTCAGTTGAGTGAATAAATGAGTGAATATCCACTGTCAGTTGAGTGAATAAATGAGTGAATATCAACTATCAGCTGAGTGAATAAATGAGTGAATATCTACTGTCAGCTGAGTGAATAAATGAGTAAATATCTACTGTCAGCTGAGTAAATAAATGAGTGAATATCTACTGTCAGCTTAGTGAATAAATGAGTGAATATTCACTGTCAGGTGAGTGAATAAATGAGTGAATATCTACTGTCAGTTGAGTGAATAAATGAGTGAATATCAACTGTGAGTTGAGTGGATGAGTAGACATCACCTGTCGCTTGAGTTGATTAATGAGTGCACCTCACCTGTCGCTTGAGATCATTAACGAGTGCACCTCACCTGTCAGGTGTTGTGCCTGATGCTGGAGTGGCGCCTTCTGGAGAGCAACGACCTCCGCCTGCAGGTGGTGACGACGCTGCAGTCCACGTCATCAGGCAAGCGGGCCTACCAAGACCTCTGCGACAGACAGATGCATCTCAGGGAGCTCGTAAGTTAATCCACGCTCTGATTTAACGATACTATCAATGTCGTTAATGATTAAAAACAGCATGGATATTGATACTCACGATGTTTTAACAATAGTATCAATGTCTTTAATGGTTAAAAACAGCATGGATATTGATACTCACGATGTTTTAACGATAGTATCAATGTCTTTAATGATTAAAAACAGCATGGCTATTGATACGATGTTTAACAAGAGTTTGAATGTGCAATAGTGTTTTGCAATAAGATGGATATTGTTATTCTTAATATTTAGCAATAATATGGATATTGATATATGTAATATTTAACAATAACGTTGATATTGACGTCAAATAACTATATCAGTAATAATATGGATATTGATCACATGTTTGATTGCTTGTGATTGTCGCGCTTCGTATATTGTCTGAATATTTTTTTACTTTACACCGTCTATCTTCATTATAGTGGTTTAGGGATATGTACGTTTTTAATTAGGGATTCACGACAAAAAACGCATATTTAGGCACGAATTTAATTATAAGAGTTTTAGCTATCTTGCAGTCTGGCGTGTTTTTGAGACGAAATGGGTTCGCTCTTTTAGTAAAAAAGTTGTTCATCAACACTTAAACTCTCCCTAAGTACTAAATCCTTGTGATTTTTAAATTCAACAATTTTTTTTCTCTGTCAATCCTTGAAAACGTGGTTCCAGGCCATGGCCTGAAATAATTATGTTTTTAACTACCGCACACGGCAAACTTAACGCAATCTCTAATGTTTTCAGAATTGTGCGGCTGTAAATACTCCAATTTTTATTTGGATTTGTTGTTGACATATTATAACTCATGTTGTAGCAACTCCTGCACGAAGCTCTCTATCGTATTAAATGGGGATTGATTGAAGAACTGGTCGGAAGTGAGCAGTTTTGACTCAACCTAGAGTTAAAAAGATGAAGCCACAACATCCATAAAGAATATATTGGGTATCTTTATCTTGTTATGAAGTTACGTTAAATATTGTATGAACTTTGAAGTAGTTGTTTGTATGCCACCCTACTCCTATTTTCAATAATTTTTGAAAAGTATTATACTTAAATTTTAGGTGCAATAACCGTAGAGTTTTTCGATAGCTCATCATGATATTCTCTGAGGCTACAGTGACATACAGGGATACCATCTGTTCCTTTTCTTCCAGCAACAAAAAGGGGGGCCACGGAAGCTGACGCTACCTAGTCGTAGCACGGATGCTGACGTCATCAAGCTACTGTCTTCGGGCAGCTTTGGCAACCTGCAAGTGCTGTCTCTGGCGTTCACTAGGGTAACCAGCGAGTGTGCCCACCAGCTCATCAAGCTGCCAGACCTCCGATATCTCAACCTCTGGGCTACCCAGGTACAGGGTGTAATACGAGCTTGATATATGTATGTATTCTTTGTTCATGGTAAGTTTTCCGAAAATGAGACCATTAATCCCCTAAAATTACTATCAACAACTAATAGCAAGCCTTTTTGCCTTCAATGAGGCACCAACCTTCCTTAGGAAGGTTGGTTTTCTTCCAGCCTTCCTATTCATTAGGCACGAAAAGTAAGCCCCTTGGCATGGGCTCCATTGCTAAAATTGCACCCCACCCTGGTTTGCCAACGAGCTGGTAGAGGAATTTTCCTGAGCGATATAAGTAATTTCCATATGCTTATTTTCTGCGCTGAGATCGTTCTCATGAATGTAATCGGCTCCGTTCACTGGAGCTGCATGTCGTCTATACTCATTCGTACGACATCAGAATGAAAATTAAAGTAAAAATCCCGAAGGTATAATCGAACACCTCTATGGAATGCCTGATAATGTCATTCGGGCACACTAGAGCTCGGCATCTTGAGTCCTAGTTTCAATTTATATAGCTGTGCATTATAAATTATAAAGACATACCGCACACTGGACCGTGCTTGGGGAACTACTTGACAACCATAAATATGCCCGTCCAGATGCGTCAAAGACTTTTTTTGTATAAAGGGAGTAATTTTTGTAAATTTTGACGTAGAAGTTCACTTTAAATTTACTGGGACCAATGATGTGTGTACTAACCATTATATCGGAATATAACTTTGGTAAAATGATGCAAGGACACTTGTTATTTTAATGATTTTACAGAGTTTTTATTTTTTTAACTGGAAAATGAAGTAATGAGGTATGAACACTTGCTTATTTTCAATTAAGGTGGCTGTTTGTCTTTCCATTCACAATAATATTGATTTCTGAAACTGAACCATATCTTCATTTCAAATTTCATTTCTAAAAGATAACTATTGAAAGAATTGATCTGTTAGCGATTAGTTTCTCAAATTGGCCCTATTCCATTGATAACTCCTCTACGTTATCCACCAATTAAATAAGAGATATTATTACATCGGCCAGCGGTTATAGTAAAGAAGGGGTCAGCAACGTGTGGCTCGGGAGCCGGAACTGGCTCTCCTGCCGACTCTGTCTGGCTCGCAAATAATCTTAGCTGACATTGTTCTTTAAAAATGCTCATATTTAGTCGTATTGAGGGCTAAAATAACATTGCACGACTCTCACAGAAATACAGTTAACGATGCTGTGTTTGATTTCCATAGCTTACTCTCTAGGCCAAAGAAGTTCCTGACCCTAGTGTTGGTGTAAGCCAATCGATCTTAGTAAATGTTGCGTTTGTTTCAGTTTGGAGACAGCGGGCTGCAGCTGATATCAGAGCATCTCCATAAGCTGCAAGTGTTGAACCTCTGCGAGACTCCGGTCACCGACCTCGGTCTAGCCTCCGTCACTGGTGAGCTCAGATGCCAGTTTAGAACTGGGGACCTTAGAACCTTAAGGGAACCTTTGGAACCTTGAGGGGACCTTTAGAACCTTAAGGGAACCTTTAAAACCTTAAGGGAACCTTTAAAACCTTGAGGGAACCTTTAGAACTTCAAGGAAACCTTTAGAACCTTGAGGGAAGTGTTGAAAACATCAGCAGGGTGTAGGGATTTGTTATCCAAGCTATTGCACGCTTAAGCTGCGTGGGTTTTTCTTAAGAAAAGCTTGGAACTGTGCTGGCCCCCACACTCAGCCTGGCGGTGTGCTTGGTCGAGACTGGCCTTATATTTGTCGATACAAAAGTTGTGGTTTTGGTAATGCTTACAAACCTACTTGCGATCCTAGTGTGTGTCTTGTGAGTAGTTCAGTTTCGGATTTGGCAGTGGTCTAATTTCTTCCATTTTAAGAGCTCGGTTATTAATTCATGAAATATCATGTCTCTTAAGATAACGGTGGTATATCAGAATGATATCATAATAGCTTCACTGGTCAGGGTGAAGAAGCGATCAATGGAATATTCGTGGCCATCTTTCAGATGATAATGCAGGATAACGTGACCAGCCACCAAGAAATTTAATTATTTTTTCATTAATAACATTTAGATACCTTGAGGAATATTTACAGACTCTCCAACGTTTAGTGGCTTTTCATTTTGATTAACATTACATATCAGGAGCCTCTTTCATTCACACTTTTTTATACTGCAACGCATTTCCAAATGAGTGCAAAAATGTTCACCGAATTTAATAGAATTTTTTGAGTAGGATTCAGCTTGCCATGTAAGAGATTAACGAACTATATTTGTGATCCAATTTCATCATAAGCTCAGGAGCGAATTCATTTGAAGTTTACTGATACATGAATTATAATTATTCTTAAAGAATCAAAACAAAATCATAATATATCGCATACAGCGACGATCACGCTTACTGCTTGGGAAAGATATTCGTTAAACCGTATGTGATTTAATCAGAGAAAAATATTTTCTGTGGCGCATAAATAGTTTCATATATTTTAATCCCTGCAGTTTCCATTTAGTAACTGTTGATAATGATGAAGCCAGCAGTCCATAATCATTTGCCAATTCTTTAACAAATTACCAAAGTATTCTTGCAACACTCGTCACACAGCCGAACCTCCATATTTTTTACGTATTACATCTTTCATTGACAATTAGCTACACAAAACACATTCAATTAAACGCTCTCGCTATCTACCCAAGTATTCTCTTGTAGATTTTAAGCTTGCCCCAGGCTAACGATTTGACGGTGTGTGCAGCGCTGAAGAATCTGCGGAAGCTGAACTTGAACAGCACAAGTCTGTCCGCGACCACATTCCAGGAGCTGAAGACCACGCTGCCCGCCCTGCAGGAGGTGGACGTCCGGTACACAGACGCCTGGTGACCGCTCTAGCCGCCCCCCCTTCCGAGCGCTCCATTCACCAATCGTAGCACGTCTTCTTCCGTAGAAATTTACAGGACTTTTTGCAGTGGGCACCCGCATTTCATACTGCACTCTTACTTACATGATCCCACTCCTCCTTCCCCCCACTCTCCTCCTACTTTTAAAGTTTCCGTTTTGCCATCATTGAAACAACGACATTCTCTTTAAAAGTGTCACTCTTTCGCTCCCTACTCTTTCCCAAGAGTATTGCACTACATAACTCCTAATATCCTTATACAAAACGAAGACTTTCTTTTTCTGTTTTGCCTAGTTGTCATAATATAGCGCCTGAGACCTTCCATGAAGTTTGAATCCTAGATCTTGTTCCGGCAGGCCTTTCCTAATTATTTCATATCGAATTCTTATCTTACTATCAAGTGAGATACTTTTAATGATCTCTTTCACCGTCTTGTACGTGATATCTATTAATTCTTTAAATTTTCTACACTTCTTGTATTTGGGCACCATTAATTCTCCCCGATACTAAAGAGAGCTCATCGTTTTTGTTCCATGCCAATTATAATAGATTTCTACGTCACTCTGTTCGAAACTCTGGTGCTATTTATTGTGTACTACCCCGTCTTGCACCCGGAGTAACTTTAGCCAAGCACGTTTGGATACTTTTATCATTTATTCATTCATTATGAAACTCACGTTTAATTTCCTATTTATTTAAGTCGTTTAAACTTGTATTTTGAACGCTCCAAATTCTACACAAATAGCACTGATGTACTGTCCGAGAACATGCACTGTCCTGCGGTTTCCGTGACGTCACTAGTGTGAGGTGACTGTACCTAGTACTGCATAGTAAACGATTATTATCAGTATTATTTTATAATATTATTAGAAGCGTTTCGTGCATCTTAAAAATAAGGTGGCTACAAGGCCGCTCCATAGTTTTCAAAATTTGATGCAGTAGTAAAAACTATTTTTACCATAGCTTTCTTCATCATGGAAGAGCGATCGCTGTCTGAAGGTAACGATGACGTCTGATTATGCCTGTTGGAAAATGTTTTCGTGCTTCGTCCCTAACTTTTTCATCGGTTTCGATCGGATATTCAGGTAAACATCATTCACTAGAAATCATGCAGTAAATTGGTGTTATATTTGGAGCATCATTTCTTTCGCTGTGCTGCTCAGTACGTGCTATACTGCGATCATGGCCGCAGCTTTTCTGAGTTCGATTCTAGTGCCATCTCAGCCTTAATTTTTTGAAGTCAAACAATTCTCGTAACGAACTTGAGAGGATTTTTCACTTGTACGATATGTCTAAGTTTCATTCATGCACGTGTGCGTATCGAGAAAGCATGAACCAATAATAAATTACAGATTTTTCCTTCAACTGCTCGACTGTTAGCCACAGAAATAGCAGTTTATAGCTTGCATATATCGATAAGTCCGACAATGATAATTCGGTGACGACGTATGGTTCACTGAAGTCGATCCGAAACTTTCGAAGCGTGTGAGGAGAAATTAGCTCCGTTATAATTTACAAGTGAAAATTTCGAGCTTTGACGATGATGGCATACAGATCCAGACCATTATCTTGTTCACATATTTCTTGTGTTACTATGAACAGTTATAATCCCAAATCGAACTTACCAGCATAGTTCGACGGCTGAACGTACACCAGGATGCTTTTCTCAACAAAAGCGAGTCTCAGGCATCAGGTTGAAAATGAAGTATAGGCTCACTTCCATCGAGTAGGAAAGTGTGTTTTGAATGAAATTAAGGCACAGAAACTGGGGTATCCCCATCTTCAAATCTTCGCAGATATAAAGTGGCTTTTATTATTCCCTTGTCATTAAACAGTACGTTTTATTGTTTGAACTTTTATTGTAAATTAGGTAAATTGATGAAGGGAACTAAGGTCTAATAAAGTTTATTGTTCATAGTTCCTACAAAATTGAAATTAATGTCTTGATTCGTGTACTACAGCGTGCGTCGAATATTCCTGACTTCAATACATTGTTGCATGAGTAAAAATCAAAGTTCTATGTCGTAAACTAATCCGTGTAGATAGTTAACTCAAAACATCGGTCTACATCTGAGGAGAGGTGGTTGCTGATTCTATGTTAACAGGTGTTAAATGTTAAGTCAAATTAGTTTTAGTTCATAGACTTTTGAGGTCGTGCAAAAGTCTACAACGCTTACACTAAGGTCGAAGTATCTGTCTCTGCCAAACTGAGTTAATTCGTCTCTGACCCTTTCAGTCGTAGTGCGTTCCTTTGTATCTCGAACGCGTCTTCTCTACAAAAGCTGAAATTGCCATTATGTTAGAAATTTATTCTCAACTACTAGTACATTTATTCCGGCTTTATGGATACTGAACTAGAGCGTATTTATATGAATCTTTTTGATAGACTATAAACTATTCAAATTTCTGAAAAAGTGCATTAAAACATGATTGTAATTTATTCTCGTCTGTAAATACTGGTAGGTTCTGCTGTTTTCTGCTGCAGAAACTTTTGTAATGTGCGCTTGGGGAGCTGAATGTCACCTGAGCTTGATCGGTGTTTATGTTGATGTAGAATTCCGAGATAACCAATTGACTGGAAATAAGAGTAAGTTAAATGATCGTACTTTAAAGCTGCTAATAGAATATTTATCGTCAGAAATTTGAAGCTCTCATAAAAACTAGATATTTCTAGAATCGGTTGCCTAACATCGCTTGGGAAAGAAGATGCAATTGGTTCGTCCATGCGGAATGTTTAGTCGAGGAATACTCTTGGCTTGGTAGAATTCCTGCTTCAGAAACCATGTACTTGGCTCTTGCTTCTGTAGTAAAGAGATAACTCACCACAGGCTGGACGCATTTTCGCCGTAAAAATTTCATTAAAAATTCGCGTTGAAATCTACGCGTTTAGGAGCAGCATGGTAGGACTTTTAAGTTCAGATCACGAGAGTCAGCTCTCAACTTGGGCTAGTTGCGTGTCAGTCGAGTTTCATTAACCTAATTGGGGTGTATACAGCGCGCTCCTTTGAAGCATTGCTGCGGCAAGTGTCTGTCTAGTCGATGTATGTTAAATGTTAAAATGAAGCCTATTTATTACACTCCGGCTAAATATTTGTTTCTTTTTTGATGTAGTCGTAGCGCGTGCAAATATTTAGTGTGGACAGGCGTATATTGTAGAATTAAGTAATTTCCCTCTGTATCATGAATATTCAATGCTTCTTCAGTCAAACTTTCTGACGTATGTACGATCTCAAACGCGGGCAAGATATGAAATTTCATCTGTTTCTATTATTTTATGATGCATTTAAGTCTCTCACGCCTGCCTCGTCATAAAAATCATATCTACATTCAAGCTTCTTTGCTAACCCAAAATTGAATCATACTTGAAGATCTGACAACGCCATGTTCAATGTGAAATGTAAATTATAAATGTTCATGTATTTCTAATCTATTATATTATATTTGTTTAAAATTTCCAAAATGGCAGTTCAATGGACTTGCTTTCAGCACGTAAACGAATGAATGTCTTTGCTTTGTCAGATTTCAAAAATTTTTTCGTTGCTTCCTTTTTTTGCACGTATTGAAAATTTACCCAGAACCTCAATAAGCTCGCGCATTCAGCCTTGTTGTGACAGAAAAAATTGCACTATTTTGCTAAAGAGCTTCAATTTTCTTCATCATTTCTTGTGATATGGTTTCTAAGCGACTCGTAGGGAGTAAATGTACTTGCGAGCGAAGAAGCGCCGCACGAGAAATTTCTCTCGACCCCTTTTTTTGCGAGGAATTACAGCATTCTTTCGTGTTGTAGCTATAATTTGTTATAAGCCGACAATGGATGTTAGCCATGATTGTTTCGTTGTTCATACGTGCTAACGATTATTTCGTTGCATAATAACAAGAAGCCCTTCTTGAGTGTACAGATAGACGGCATGTGATAGCGCTGCGCAGTAGTTTTTTCGCATTTCTACCTCCATGATGGATAAGAATTTTTCAGAGAACGGCTGCGTTTCATTGCATGCTAGTTAAAATAGTAAGCCGATGCTAAAAATATTTTGCTTTTATAATGGTACGAAAAAAGTATTCAGGTTTTCCCAGTGAATTGAGCACAAGTTTTGATGTTTAACTGGTTGTCTATAATTTGTACAACTTAATCGAAGCTTCTCTGCTGGGGTGCATTATGTTGTGCGATGTACAATGACAGTGACTCGATTTATTCTGCAGGGAGTGCAATAGCACTTTTTTTTTGTTCTGTGTGAAAAGGCAGTGGTGCAATTTATTGCGCAGAGTGTAATGCCACTAGCACAATTCGTCGTGCACTCTGCAATAGCTGCCATGTATTCCTAGTAATTATGGTGGTTGTTGACTGTAAGTGAATGCGTACTGTGACAGTTACAAGGCGAGAAGCTTGAAAATGCAACTGGTGCCTAAATTTTTGCAGCAAATTTTGTGGTGTTTCTAGTCCACGCAACCCTGGGTCTAAATGATATGAAAGAATCTTCAACAAAATACTGTTGCGCACTGGAATCTTTCGACAATTCAAGCCTAGAAGTCAATTTTTCTTCAATGAACTCTTGTCGTACAGCAGGTATGACAACCAGCATACGTTTTTGAATTATTTGCTTCCTTGTATGGTTTTGGAGACGGTTCGTTCCATGATGTATGCGGACCGCCAGACGATCTCGGAACCCTGGCTCTACTCCCTCGCATTTATAATTTACTCGATTTAACCTTCTTGCGTCTATACACTTGATAAAAAATAATGGGTATTTTGTAGCTTAGCATTTCTGATAACATTTCATAATACTCGTATACATAAGCTGAAGATTCAATTTGCTCTGACGTCACGAGTTTGCCAATCAATAGTGCATAGACTATTGTTACGAGCAGCGAAATCTACGATGAACTAGCCCCTTAATCCATCATAGTTCGTCATCATGACTTCAATTTCGACCTCAAATGTTTTCTAAATTTCCCCGTCTCTCATTTTGCGGTTGATTTCAGCTATAAACGATGTTCAGGTAACGCTCCTGATAGAAACGAGTTAAGGAATGAGTTCCAACTAAAAGCAGACGAATTTTCTATTTGATGTTATGAATTTTACCAATAGTTAATCTAACTCTCTTTTAAGTAAGGATTTTCTTTAAATTATGTTCAAATTATAATTGAGATATCGAAATCAGTGTTCCAATTAAAAGTGTCCTAATTAAAAGCTTTACTTGTGCATCGTTGCTTTGCGAAATGGTGTTATTTGAGGAAAATATTTGGTGTCTTCTTCAAGTCTTGGAGTATTTATCGCGCTTCTGAAGTCGCAATAAAGGAATTTTTCGGAAACTTCTATACATGTTTGGTAATCATGGGAAAAATATTTAAAAATTAGTATTCTATTGGTGACCATGATTGTGCTGGAACACTTCGTAAATATTTGTCTGCTTCATAATATACTTCAAAAATGTGTATGCGAATCGTTACAACAAAATAAATCAGAATACACACTGTCACTCAGTTTTAGCGTTCGAATTTGTTATTATAACAAGCATCTTTCCATCAGTATTCCGTAGTCCTATTTTGTGACAAATTTCCCTCATAGTCGAGGCGTGACGTCCAGCGAGTCTATCCTATCACAGAAAGTCGCTGCGCGGCAGGGCGGCCTCCAGGACCTATCGCTGACAAGAACGGATTTTTGGCTTTTATGAGTCCTTGTTGTCTTATTTACTGGCTCGCTCTCGCAATGCATTTATGGAAAACTTGGGTTACAATACTGCACTGTATTTGTTCATAAACTCTGTCTTCATTTCCCTGTTATGTCTCAATTCCTGTACTTGCGTTTCGTTTCTTGTTCATGAATTAGACTGAATTTCTTTGCCAATCATGAAAAATTTGATAATTTGATCACTAGTAGTACTTCAGGATCCTAGATCCTGTGAATATTGTAAGTCAAACGTTCTTCGTCTAAAAACACAGACAAAATTTAGCTGTTGGTCAAACATCATTTATTTTTTTAAGATGAGGAACAACTTCAACGTTCTCCCTTAACATCTATGAACTTAACTTTATATTTAGTTTGATCTGTGTTTGTAGCGGTCTGTTGATACGTACTCGCCTCACATAATGGAAGGTTCTTTCCTTTGTTAATATTAAGTCACTCGCGCAAGCCAGTCTCAGATGGTAACTGCCACCCGTCGAATATGCCAGTCTACCCTCTAAAGTAAGGCGTTAATAATTAATTAAGTTCAGTTTATCGGCATCTAGTACGTTTTGTTTTTTCTTTCCATCTGATATTCGTGCGATTTTTCATGCGTGCGTAACGCACCACTCTACAGGGCTTAGGGACGTGCGTCTGAATATACCACACCCAGACGCTCATGCGAAGCTCCTCGTATTGTTTAGCCAATTAAAACTGTTTGTAATGCCTTACAAATATATCTTTTCGATTAATGGCTCTTCTTGTTTCAATGTTCATGTCCTCGATAATATAACCACAGCTTGATGATGAAGCATTTGCTCTCGTACAAATCTTGTGAAAAGCTTGTCTCGAATGGATTACTGTTAATAAAAGTAGCTCTTTTCAATTTACCCCTTTGTATGAATAGTCCAATAAGAATTATGAAATCTATCATTGATACTTTGTTGATAAAGTGTCGAGAATGAGATACATTAAAATCAGTAAGTTTCTTGTACGTTTCATCAGGTCCGCTGGCCAAACTGTACCCGATACATCTATCTTGATAAAGGATGTTGACAACTATTTGAGCAATAGTTTTAACCTACCAAAAAATTTTATTTGGCAAGTTTTTATCTTGAAAAATAATACGCAGATGGTACTTTTACTGACAGTTTAAGGTCTACGCTACACAACTGTTTTTCATTCAGGGATCATTATCAATTGAGAACTCTGATGTGAATGACTGACGTACGACAAAAACAGAAGTGCCAATCCTAAACGATCTACTACAAATTTTTCAAAAATTAACTGTTGAGTGTACACTCACTTCTCAGGAAACTTTCATCATATAACATATAAAATATTTTGTAATTCTTATCGAGATACAAAATAGTTCTAAATTGAAATATTGAATAACCATAAACTCATAACAACCCCAGGTGGTAGTCTGAATGATTTTCAGCCAGCCATTTTAATATTCGTGGAATAGAAAGCTTAAGCATTAAATATAATTTTTTTAAATCCAAATCTCTTGTTGTTACTGCGTTCCCCATTAATTTCCATTCGTGACGGCAGTGGAACCGAAATTTCCTCCTAGGTCACAATTCAGAGGCGATTACTTTCAATAAAATATAAATTTTCATTGTTTTTACAACATAATTATGCATTACGTTGTCCTTGAGCTTAATATTAATATGTATTTCCTAATCCATGAAGATAAAACATGAATTTTTCTGCGGAACGGTACATGCAATTTACAGTTTTAGCGGCCTGATGCCGGACTGGTGTGCACAGTCGCAGCCGCAGGGTTTTGGAATCTGGACGAGCTCGCCCGCTCAGTGTCGTTTTTGCTGTCCGTGTGTGCGCAGTGGCTCAATTAAGACACGCCGAGTGTTATCTGTTAGAAGTGTGTACCACGTTGAGTGCATTTAGGTGCGCAGTTAAATAATTGTCATGATTCTGGGTGTTCTATTAATTTTCACGTGATTTTCAACCTATTCGTTTTTGGAAATTTTGCATAATTTAACACAGACGTCCTACCATTCGCTTGAAATAAGTAGTGTAACTTTATGAACTTCAACAACTGGCTGTGTATGAGAGGAAGATACCTGCTTAAAGGAATACCTGGTATACAACACTGAGCAATGTACAGCCTTCACTTAGTCTCATTGGATAGAATTGTTTTTTTTTATTCTGAGTTCCAGAAACATAATTTTGAAAGCTTTTCAACGAGAGAAAATAGTCACAAATTAGTATGCATCATACAACCTCTGGCAAGCATGGCTCTCCCAATTTGCCACGAATCTCCGCAGTCGTGCGTTTTCCCTCGGCTGCGTTAATTGAGAGGTGGGCTCCGTGGGGCAGCGGTCGCTCGCTACGTTATCGAGTGGAAAGGCCTAAGTTCGACTCCCGGTTGCGCTGATGGACTTTCGTGAAACTATGAGTGTTTCTCTTGTGAAATGAAGCTTAAAGCCCACATTCCTTGTGTTACTCCCGCGCCAATAAATTGGGATTGAACTCGATAATAAAAAACGCACCAAAATTCCCTATGCCGAATTCGTTGCTAGGGGCAAAAGCTCCGTTGCTAAGGACGCTTACAGTGTTACGTGTCAGCAAAAACCTACTGTTTTTCAGCATTTTTCTTCATAATGCCCCTTAAGGGGTAGTTTCAGTGGAGTTTTGTTCAAATGTTTGAAAATGTTCTTTTGATTGTAAAACGTTCGTTGATGCATACTTTATACCATATCAAAATTTGAAAACTGTGTCTGCAAAACTGCCTGGGATATGGGCTAAGAGTAAGAAAAAGTATATTTTCGGTCAAGTTATATATTATTCACTCCTAATAAATGTATTATTATATGATAATATCAATTTAAAATGGTATTAGCAAGTGCTGTGACTTCTGCACAGCACATGAGTACATGAATCATGAGGGAGCTTACGTCCACTCCAGAGCAGCTCAGTTTATCTACCATCCAACTTCAAACTCTCTGCTCCCCCCCCCTCGCAACGC
>VOMN01056505.1:0-38596 GCA_014899125.1 Orchestia grillus
TGAAAAGTAATGAAATTTTGTTAAAGAAAGAGAACAAAATTTCCAGCAATATGCAACAAAAAGTAAAGAATAGTCCCGCACACATTAACACACCAACACCAACTAGCACCAAAAATTCACGAAGCTAAAGAAATAATAATTCAACGACCAGACATTGTAGAGAAACATTCAAAGCATCGTAATATGTAGTAAACGAATTTATCAGAACACTGGTTAGTTTAAAGCTCCCTATTCACAAGAGATGAGCTCTAAAGAGAGCGAAGAGAAGGGACAGTTAGTATAGACTAGAGAGAACGGGAAATCTATGCACAATGTGAATTCCCACACAAGATATATAGAAACAGCACGTTAAGAAGCATAAGAAAGAAAAGACAAAGAAGAGATAACGAAGAATGCGCGAGAAAATTGAGAGTAAATAAGTGGACACGCGAAGTAGACGCTCCGAAGGCCTACCTGTAGCTTGGGTAATCTAACAACGCCCCTAAGGACGCCAGTCCTCATAGCATAAGGTATACAAATCTAACTGACCTAATCCTATTGCGGGTCTCATGCCTCCTGAGGAGACTCATTTTTAGCACCCGACAGCAGTCTCCCACGCTCCAACCTCCGTTTCCAACCCCCCGACATCCTGAGACGTTTTCCTAAGCCGCACCACACCTGACGCTGCACGATGCTGGCTCCGTGAGAGCGGTCGCGATCTGCACAGGTGCACTGATGGGTACGGCTCCCATACCCCCTCACATCGTCCTGGGGCTCTACAGCGCAGCGGTCGTGCACTCAGTGCTCATCTGAGCAGACTCTGGTTCGGTTTCCGGCAGAACAGGTGAATTTTCGCGGAACCACGGAGTGCTTCCCTCTAGAAAGAAGGTTTGAAATCCACATTCCTCACACCATTCACGGGTCAGTCATTATAGAACTTTGAAAATCCAATGTTAAACTGAACGTCAACTCTGTGGAATTAATAAGATTTTCTTTCCTTTCTTTCTTTCTTTTCCTCTGCAACCCCTCCCCTTCCCAATACCTGCATGCTTTACATCCATGCCTTCAATATATTTACCTGTACAAAAAGAGCTTCATCTTTTACACCTACATTACGCACAGGTGCACAGCTAAACAGAGTTAATTTGAGCAGAGCTCTGCAGGTGCACAGCTGAACAGAGCAGAGCTCTGTAGGTGCACAGCTGAACAGAGCTAAATAAAGCTGCCCTCCCCTACCCCCTCCGCGCGGCACAGGTGACACAGACAGATTGAGAGAGAGGGCGGCCGCCTGTTTCTTACCACCTGTCTTCTGCACCAGATAATCTAAGATTATTTTCAAGATCTGAAATTTATTGAGTTGACTCATGAGTAATAGTGACCTTAGTTGCACTGGTCGAGCAACAACTGCTAAACAGTATTGCAACACAGCAAGTGCCGCAGAACTGTCAAGTTGCGTAGCACTCCATTAACAGGGAAATGGGCGGGGCAGCAAGGTAACGAAGGATCAATGGCGGTAATTTTTTCCTTGACACGATTTTACGCAGCTTTTTGTACTATTTTAGACACTAATTACGGCTTGCGCTAAGCAGATTGTTTCTCACATAACTTTTGCACAAATTTCGATCGTTAATTTACTCAGGAACAAATGGTAATTGGAAGTTATGGACAGAAAACAATTTCAAGGACGACTGAAATTTCACAAAAAAATGTTTCTGAGAAGACGTACAGGGTTTCCACTCGAGCTCTGAAGTCGGCGCTGTGCGTCACAACCGCGCGGTCATAATAGCCGCCCAAGGCGGCGCTGATGAGCAAAAAACATCGCCCGGAAAGCGCGATTCCTGAACTATCAGGACAGGTAACATCGGAGCGGAAATACAGAACATTGGCTGTGAGTACCACCAGATGGAATGACACTTCTCGCACGACTCTTCACATAATTGTTCATAAAGGAATTCCAATCAGACACTATCTTTATGCACTCGATAAATGAAGGAATCTCTCACAGAATTTCATTGCAGGAGAAGAGATCAAATTGAGAGTTATTCCTTCTATGCAGTAATGACCATGACTTTGTAATACAGGGTTACCTACAAAACGGGCCCCAACCTGTACTTAAAAACACGCCCTAGGCCCGTTTTTTTCAAGTCTCCCTGTACAACGGAGTGGAAACCCGCATGAATTTCTGAACGTAACAGGAATCGTTCAGAATAGGGTGTATTTCAATTAAAATGTTACAATTTCCCTAATTAACCCTAATGAACCGATACAACTGTTTTCGCCAAATCGATGCCGCCACGGAGCTGGCTAATTCATGGTCATAATTATTTATGCAAGAATTTTTGGAGCTTCGGAGAGTTACGCACTCGCTCTGGTTTGCCAGACGCTCTTTACTGTCTTAAGTTCGCCTGAATTTTTCTCAATTTCATCAGACAATTGACAACAATCACAGCACACACACATATATATGAAAGTTTTAAAAATTATTACAGCTTACTATCAAAAAGCACTCTATATCTCGGTACTCTCGACTTTGAAAGACTGAAAAGAGAGGCACACAATACTGGAACTGCGAAACTTAGATTTTTATAGTAATGTTTCGTAAACGTTTCGAGATATAGATGCATATTTTCGTCCAATATACGAAAAATTTCAACGTAAGAAACTACAACTTGGTAATGATTCGCAAGGAAAAGAAATGAATGCATGAATTTCGGCAAAATTGAATTGGAAGTAAATAGCTTTTGCCCAAAATTTAAAACACTTATAGAACGAGTTATGGCGAGCCTCGCACATCACTCGTATAGGTAAGGAATATTTCTTGAATAAATGGACTTGAAACTTCTAAACCATGGGAAACACATGTGAGTGCGGAAATTAAAAATATTTCTCCAGGTATCGTATTCCCAAACAATGTTTATGCATCCAGACTTTTAAATGACTGAGAGGAAATTCATAGTCTCCGATGGACTACACAGAGATAGAGAAGTTTAAAAGCTGCAGCGCTAATGAAGCGTCAGAATTCCATAGCATAACTACACTCACAGCGTGACCTTCATGGAAAAAACTAAAAAATTGTCTTTGGTTGTGGCACAAAACAGAGGTCTTGTTATAAATAGCCGAGCAAAGAACTGGAAAAATATATACATGACTGTGTGTTTTCAGAGTTCCGATTTCATTTTTAATATATAGTTAATATTAGTTATTATTGCTTCCCACGACACGTTGCATTTCAAATTCTGTTGACCTATCTTGTACATCAAGACCACATGCAGCTGTTGGAAGCTCCCTGCAGCAACACGGGAGTCGTCATTCATTTACATTTTCAGCATCCGGGATGTGCTCCGTTTCTGATCAACTATGGATGAGGCTTCAAAAAGTGGTTACAAAAGTCGGCTGCTGTTCGACTGACAGCCAAGGTACACTGCTACCCATCATCAGTGGAGCCACGCCAGCGCTCGATCGTCCGTAAAAATACCATAGAAATACAAGGAATTTCCCCCAGCCTATCGTATTTGATGGCTTCATTCTCAGGCAAACTTTCTTGTCGTTCCATCGATAAATTCATATTGCCATGATGAAAATATTCCCAAAGAAAAAATTAAAAATAACTATAGATGCTATGGCGAGAAAGTTAAGACTGTGTTGGAAGCCGATTTATTCTTCACAGCTACCCGCGTCGTTTTTTTGAAGATGACTTTCTGAGGCGCATAACAGCAGCCAGATCCCACAACAAGCATGGTGACAATTTACCAATGTTAGCCTGCCAGATGAAATCCTGATGCAGGCGATCAGTACCAGTATCATTTCACAAGGCACGTTACGCCATTTGTGCGACGGAGCAGCCCGTAGCGAGGTCATGATGCATTGGGTCATGCTTCACAACTGTGGTCCCCCAAGGATCGACTGCCTCCCCCTTTCACTGATTTTCTGCCCTCCACGAGGTCCCCCTCCCCCCGCCATTTCAGCCGATGCCGCGATGCAATAAAAAGGCAGAATTGCGGGCACTGTTGCGGCCTTTCACTGCACCTGTTGTATTACGCTGCACCTGTTGCACAGCACAGCTGTGCAGTGCTACTCTCATGTAATTCAGTATTGCCTAGCTGTGCTGCACAGCTGCTCTGTGCTACTTTTAGGTGCTGCTGTACTGCCCTGCTGTAATAAAGCCGCTTGTGTCAATATACTCAAGAGAAACGCACTGAAATCGTCACACTCGACAGTCACCACAACGCAACGAACATTATTTCAAACGTGACGAACCTATCGTGACGAACCTTTCAAACGTGGCCTTCCTATCAATGGCTGAGATAACCTATCAGTGCCCCGGCCTGGGGTCAACAGTCCCTACAGTATGGGACAATCAGACCTAACTAACCCAATCCTATTGCCTATTCTATTCCTCCTGAGGGAAAATATACACGGGAAACAGGCGTAGCTACGTACATCTCTTTTTTGCGAAGGAAATTAGAAAGAATAAATAAAGAAAATGAATAAAAAGAAGAAATGAAGGATGAAGAACCTAAAAAATATGTAATTTGAACATTTGGAGCCTAGGCTCATAATAACACAGCGTCTAAGAAGCAGTATGATTGAATTTCAAAATACAGGGTGGCGTATTAGTAACGCACCCTTTTAAAAAATTAATAAGGAAAAAAGTATGACAGGGAAAGAGATTTGAAGAATTGCAAACGATAGAAGAACTCTTAAAGTTTATTTACATGTCGTATCATGTCTACCGATGACATTATTCAATAAATCAGCAGGATAACTCCAGAGATGTTAAGTGCAGTAATGAACAGCGTCATTAAAAGAGTACGTTTATGTTTGACCAACAATGGTAATCATTTAAAGAATATTATTCTCCATACTTAGTTGTAAAATAAACTTTGGGAGTTCCTCTATCGTTTGCAATTATCCAAATCGCTTTACCTTTCATATTTTTTTCTTCATTAATTTTTTTTAAAAAGTGCGTTACTTATGCGCCACCCTGTATATTTCGTTACAATCCATAAGATGAAAAGCTAAAAGCTATAATATTCATAATATTTTCACAGGATAAGAAATTGGCATGTCAGAAGGATGGCTTTGTTTTATACAGGGATTCTAAAATACGAAAATGTAAATAAACCGTAATAACGTTCGACATTTTGAATTCCTCAATTGTAATTTCATGTTCACGAAAACTATTTGAATACTGTTACCAAATGCAACAGTGGGTGGAAAGCACAAAGATATTCTCCATGCAGTGACAACGACCGGTAAGCTCTATGACCTTCACAAAAAATGTTCGGCAGATCACACCCACGTATTAACTGCGCACTACTGAAATTAGGTGTAGACTAGATGACCTCATCTCGGTCGGCTCAGTATATCTGATACGGACGCTGGATTTTTCCGATTCTCTTGTTTTTTGAACCATAAGTATACAAAATCTCTCAAGGAAGAATCTTAGCGAAACATTGAATAGTTGGTTAAATTTCTCACTTGGTATCCAAAAAAATGAATGACACGATATATATTTACCATGATTTGTTGTACACAATTGTCAGCAAAGATAGTAGTAAGAAATTTGATATTGCTAGTTGAAAACTTAACTGATATGTAACCTTTGATTGTAAAGTTGCTTTTAAAAATGTTAATTCGTTAAGGAGAACAACAATGTTTGAACAAATACTATAAGAGAGTGAAATTTAAATTGAGAGATCATTGATTTCAAGAGGTTTCGCATAAAAGAAAAATAGACCAAAGGCCCTAAAATTCGCATCTCCTAGAAACGCTAGCATGGAATACGCTTCTAGAGCGGATTTGAGCGACTCTTGTCAATAAAGTTCATATGAATGTCATTTTCTAGTTCTATTGTGAATATGTTCGACGACTTGAATATGTTCGTTTTGAAATAAAATCCTTGAATGTTATAACATTTAAATTTATTCGATATACAGTATCTCATGAATTTTGACTTAGAAAATAGGCATGCACGTGGTTAGATTCAGCAAGAAAATTAATCCATGTATGAGCGATATAGACAAAAAAGTTGAGAAAAACAGATTGCCGATTCTATGCACTTATCCTTACTCCAACAGCCAGTGCATGAATACACCACTTAGTACCATAGCTAAATTTCCGTAATCCAAACGCCAATCCCACTAAAAAAACAATCATTTTATCCACCTACTCCTCCTCGTCCACCGCAGATCACACAACCGCACCGCAACACCACAAAACCGCCACCGCAATATCAGCAACACAGTCAAACCGGACGGTTAACCCCCATTAGAATAAAAACAACATTTTTGCCCGCGCCAACTGCAACACGCTGCCCGGCGAGTTTTTGCGTTCCGGTCGTTCCTGAGACTTGTTCGCCGCGGTACAGGTTTTTCTTATCTCTATTTTTGTAGCTTTTTTCTCGAGCGCAAATAATTTTCCACGAGTATGCCAGCCCCAGAGCAAATTCAGGAACTTCAGCTCATGAGATCTTCATGTCAACAGTGAGGAAGGAGTACACGTTAAAAAAGCTTTCGAATGCGACTAAAAATTTGTCGTCTACACTCATAAACTTGGGACACGCAAATCTTTTTGGTGAGAATGACCGTGGAAGAATTAACTGCCTCAAGTAAAAAAGCATTCCCAGCAGTACCGGATCAATGAGACACGGGACCTAATTACCTGTTTTTTACGTACCTAGGGAGTTCTGTCGATACAAATGTCGAAATACACGCTCCTGATAAGCAAGTCTAATCCAAAACGCACCATTCACACCGGTCGCCGTCAGTGCTGCATACATAGAAACTGTAGCGAAATGCACAAGCCCTCTGGTTGTGATATTGTGACTGAATAAACCTGAAAAAGAAATGCACCAAACCTTGACAATATTAGCTAACAGCATGTGGACATTCAGTGCGACCCACTGTAATAGTCCAGGAAATATTATCAACGCAACACTTTTTTCGTGGTAAGAACTGGTTTAGACCTAACGAATAAATGTGTAGAGACTATGGCCACATTTTTTTACATTTCATATTCGATTTCACGGCACTAGCTTTAACCTTTATTGCATTTTAGGTAAACCACGTTAATTATCTGTTGAATTAAATATTATCTAAGAGGTGCTAAATGCCTTACAGATACTGAAAAGGCTACTATGATCAAAGAAACGGCCAAAAAATCATCTACAATCGCTACCGTTTCAGGTCGCCCTGCGAAGACAGTCCAAAGGTTTTTGAACGATCCTTTGCCCAGGAAACAGAGCTCTGGTAAAGGCAAAATGAAGGCTATGACGACCCGAGGTAGGAGAAAAATAAAGCGACAACGTGTAAAACATCCTAAATATACAAGTATAAGAATACATGCAAATGCGAAATCTATTCGTAACCGTGTTCTTGGTCCAATAGCAATGGTTAGATCCGAAAAAACCTCCACTGACATCAAGGCATATTATGTTGAGACTTCAATGAGGAAAAGCTTATTTGAAGTAAGATGTGAAGTGTGCACTGTTCACAGATGAAACGAGAGCTACTCAAGATGGAGCTGATAGATGGTCGAATGGCTGGGTTGGAACTGGTGCCAAGTTACATCATCGTTTTCGGTGCCATAAGGGTGAAGGTGATGCAATGTAGTGGACTGGAATAATAGACGACCATCTTATCGGCCCTATAATGGTTCCCCATGGTGCTAAAGTTAATTACATCTCTGATTGTAAACTTTCAAGTAAAAGTCTTCTACCTAGGCTTGAGGATCAGCCTTTGTCACTTTGAACAAGATAATCTTTATACAAGACAACGCGCCTATCCTACGCATTTTGCCAAACCAACTGAAATATATCGATTCTCATTGGGATTCAAGGAAAACTATTTGACAGGATAGCCGTCAAATTCGCCAGATTTAAACACAATCGAAAATTTCTGGTCTATGAGAAAACGAGAGATTTATGATGATGGTCGGTGATATACTTTCAAACAAGAGTTATGGAATGTCATAAAAGTTACATCAAAATCTGTGCCAGCTGCTACAATAAAGGATGGAACTAATGCGAAGAGTCTATGATAGCCCTTCTCCAGTTGAAGCAAGAGTTCTGAACGAACTCTTAGTAATGAACTCAATGTAATAAATACATGGAGCAGAGCGGCTCGTAAACGGCCGATGTGAACTCCTGTCCAGGAGACCATTCGCATAAACTCTGCCAAAGCACAGGAATGGAGAAGCGTCATGTGGTCAAATGAATCATAATTCGGTCTCTACGGGTATAGCGATGATGCAAGTAGTCGTGTTCATCGAATACCTCTCGAAACCTTCAACGATGCCTTTATGAAGGAGGGTCTCTCATATCCTGGGGCTGTTTTAACTACACAGAAGTGGGTCCTTTAGTTGAGGTATCTGTCAAACTGAACCAGCGTGGCTACATTGAGCTGCTTGATAACCAAGTTTTGTCATTTGCACAATATCTGAAAGAAGGAAGGCATGTTGCTTCGCTCATCTTTCAATATGACAACTGCCGGGTATATCGGCAACTGTCATTAGTTGGCATGATAGTCATCCAGAATTTGGCAGGCATTTAGATTGGCCAGCTAAGTCCCCAGACATGAACCTAACAGAAAATTTGTAGGACCACCCAGAACCATTAGTCAGACGTCGAAAAGATCGTCCATGTGTTGTAGTCACACTACGAGATCAGATGATGCAATAGTGGTTTGAAATCGACCAGGTGTACATTAGGAAGCTTGTAGACTCAATACCGCGCAGAATTGCCGCCATTATTCGTGTTCGCGGAGGTCCCACACCTTATTAGTCGCCGGTGGCTAATTTTTATTTTTTCGACGATCATAATTACAGCAGCATTATAGCGGACGATTACCGTGGGTCACACTGTACTCAAGCGATGAGTTTAAAATTGTTTTAAAATTATCAAAATTTAATCTCTGCAGTACGGGAAATGCTCTGTACAAGTAAAATAATAAATTAATATGGTAATAATTATTTCATGAATTTATTTTTTTAGAATATGTTATACGCTATGTTCTAAACTTTCTAATTTTCAGAGAGAAGAGAGACCCAGGAACACTACAAAACATCTTTAACCGTAGCACGTATTTGCGAGAAGATAAACAATTCTTGACAATGGGACGTGTCGAGAATTCGCTCATCATCAGCTATGAAAATACAATGAAAGTAATCGGTCAAAAAACGCGGAAAAATGACGCAATTCAATTCGTACAGCAAACGTACGAATGAATTCAGAACATCTTTTAGGCCTACTAACTAGATGTTGAGCCGTGAACTAAAGCCCAACGGTTTACGTGAAACACGAGAAGGGCGTTATCGTTATCCGCGAAACTTGTTTCATATAAATAAGCACTTGGTTCTCGGCTACATAACGCTGTAAAGTTACCATGAAATAAATAACACCGTGTAAAAATGTTTCTTCTTGTTTTGTTCACGTTCAAAATCTATTACTTCTAATTTTTTGTAAATGAACAACATGAGAAAATTAGTACTAGAACTTCGTTCCTATGGTAAGGTCATTGAATTTTCCAAATTTACGTTGCCTCGCTGTAATTAATACCACCAATAAATATAGTAGAAATACGAAACAAAATTAAAGTTTCTTTGGGCACTAAATATTGCTTTGAAATAAAATTAGTTGTGAAATAACAATTGAGCGGAACAAAAATTATGTTGGATAGTGTAAATCGCTTTTTGACCTTCGAAATCTGTTCCAAATTGCCTTACCCAACGGAAGGAGTCAGTGGAATCACAGTCCTTTTTACGAGATATACTCGTAGTTATAATTGAAGCTGAAATATGAGCTCAGACGTCGTGAATAAATAGTCCAATAAGACTGCATATATCCCTGAGTACAGGAATAGACCAAAAAGTGCATATCATTTCACTATAGCAAACTAAACCGCGGATGAGCATCCAGGTATCCTTAAATATGACTGGCATTGTTAGCAACCACCAGCTCAATTAGCAGTACAAGGAATTTTCACCGTTATAGTTGAATTGAATATGACCAGAGGTGCACATCACTCTGCTTTCGTAAAACTCAATGGTAACATGAATGGTACAAACTCACGAGTCAGTCATTCGGAAAGTAACCTACCTTTTCCAACCAGAAATATTTAAAGACATAGCACATTTCGTGCACGATTTTATCGTATAGAACACCGGGGGCAACGCAAAGTGTAACTTAATCTCGAAAATGATGGTATTAGGGTACACGTGTTCAAACCACGCAAGTCGGTGATTGGACAGAACTCCAGAAAGTTACACAGCCTCGAATAAATATACTTGGGCTACTTCCCACAGGTCATGATATCTGAAACGTATCAAACCTGCTTTGTGTGAAGTGGAGCTTTGGTTCTTCCAGTAAACTGGGGCATGCGTTAGTCCACCAGTCTTGCTAACCTCGCCAGGTCCAGCACCTGAAACAGCGGAAGGCTCGACAGTGACTTTTATACGTAAAATAATCTGGAGAAATTATCAAATGAGTGCTGTTCGGAGGTAAAGGACTGGAAAAATATGTAAGTAAAGATTTAAAGACGACTTGAAATGGGTATACAAAACAGTGGTTTCAGGGATTCGTGGAAATGGCTGAAGGAAGTTTTTGGACACAGTTGAATTTTGATGCATAACACGTCGCAATTATCAGTCGTCCGCTCCTTGCAGTACCGCTTGCATGGGAAAGAGGGCACAGCATTTACAGATGCTCTACAAAATTGAAACAGAATGGCTTGAGGTAAATTTATTGGTACATATCGTGAAACAGGCCTTAGAGAAACCTGATAACTAGAGGAACAGTCTTGGCTGGTCAAGACGACAGTCACAGAGACAAGAGGTGCTTTGCTGGGCAGAGGATTGTGACTCGGATTTCACACTACCGTTACATAAAAATGAAAATAATACAAAATAATACAGGTACGTGTTGTAGAAAAAAGCATTCTACAGAAAGGCTACGTAGTATTACGGTGGGTTGCCTTTAAAAGGGAACGACCCAATCAAGATAAGGAGACGTAAACATAAGACCTCTTTTAATTGAACATGCAGTAGGTCAATCTATGCATTGCGAAAGAAGGGCTACTCTAATGTTACCGAAGGGAAAAGAGAAACGTGCACTAAGTTAGACAAGAAGGTGCACCTATAGGACGACTCTTTACGAGAACAATTGATCAGAACACGCGTTCAAGGAATCAAACAGGCGATCCCAAATTAAACCTCGTCTATCGATTGAACGGGCAAAACGTGGCACAAACTCAAAAATAACTCTTGGTCAGTAATACTAAATCATAAAAAATTGAGTTTAAGGCCTGTAAGCTGTAAAGAAATTTTCAAAGAACAAAAAGACAATACACAAGCATGTAAAACAATTGAAAATAGAAACTTGTAGCTGATATCGCAGCAAGATAAGGGTTAATTTCACCGTGCAAAATCAACTAAATTGTTGCAAGGCGTCAGAGGAAGTAGGCAAGTAGTTTTATTTAGACAATAGCTGGAGAAGGAGCAAGATAATAGCGATAACATCGAGGCAATAAAGCATCTATAGCGGAACAAGTGATATTACACGATCAGGCTTAAATTACGATCTATTATAATGTTGAATAAAACTTACTAATAACTGATGTATCTATGCTCTGAGAAGCCTTTGTTTGTTCTGAGATTGGGGCATATGGCATTACGTATTGCGTATCATACGTCATTCAGTAATTAGCATATGCCATTCATTTATTCATTCATGTATTAATGCAGTCATATATATATATATATACATGCTCGTAAAAGCGACCGAATCAAGAGAACGATAACTAAATCGAAGGTCTTATTTCAATCAGCGCTTTTCGCCATTCAGATATCTAAAGGTAGCATATCAATTATGAAGTGAAATAAAGATAGAAAAGATTGTGCTGTGGACCAATGGTTAAGAGAACAAAGTAGAGAGCAATTCTTTAAATCTTTTGTAAAGTTAGATTACAAAATAATACAAGGCGAATTATAAAAAATTCTATTAAACTGCCAACTCGAAATTTATACTGAGTTTATCTCCAAAATTACGTGGACCTGTACACACAAAAATTATTTTAGTCCCCACTACGCATTTATTCCGATCCAAATTAATTCTTTAAATGCAATTCTCAATGAATAAATCCTCACAATGACCAGCCTAGTGCCCAAAAACGTCATATATTAATAAGATACCGCGCACCAACGCAAGAAAAAGGTTGGTTCGATGACCATCAGGGCATCATCGAGCATCTTCCCTGACAAGCGATGTCAATAAATTTCTACGTAATTGAACCCTAATAGGCAACGCTGGAGCTGGGTCTGAGAAGCAGATTTCTATCTCCATCAATGCTGAAGCAATTGGTTCAATTTTAAGAGAAGAATGGGATTAATAATCTATTGAAAACTATTTGGGCAATTCAAGAAACAATTTGTACAAAATTAAATGATTTAGTGTGCAATAAATATACAATAATGACCAAATTTTCACCCAGAGCGAAAATTCACACTTCCTCAGCCCCTTTTTACAGTCCACGACTTATGTGTGTGCATGCCTGCACCAGCAATTTTTGATCAAGACAGCTCATGCAACACGATACATTGGCTGAGGGTTAACTGAAATTTTTCAGCAAGATTATCCCATGGCACGCACGTATCAGTCGATCGTGAGAAACGAGTTGGTGTTCGCTCACTTTCGAAATGCGTCGCATCTTGAAGCTACTTTACGCAGTCGTAAGAGTTTCGGTATTCCTTGAAAAGGAGAAAATTACAACTAAAATACTAGGATACGTTTTGTATAAGATATTCAAGACGGCATTTAAAGAATCATAGGCTTCTGAACTTACGTACGAAAGTAAACATTTCATGAAATTCAGTCACCGTCAGTAGAGCTAATTTAAAGAAAAGGACACCATACATTTCAGTGTTTCATCTTATTATTTCCGTTAAATACAAAATCACACTCTACCTGAATTTCTGTCCTACATTAATCAACCATCATATAACTATATTCAATCTCTATATTTTATATGACTTGAAATAAGGGCCACGCCTGAGAAAAAATTTCCTAGCTTTTTGTGCACTGCGCACACAATAAAACTTCTTTACTTACCCCGATCTTCCACGATTGTGCTTCACTCAGCAACCATTTCCCCTAAAGCTCTACTAGAAAATATTTTACGCAATATCACCCGAAGGACATTATCAGGTACTAGAAAAAGTTCAGGCGGACTTAAGAATTACCAAGAATTGTAATCGAACAAAGGAAAGAAAAAAATTACTCATTCACGTAGTTTTGACATGGCGTCTTTTTCCAACGATTTATAGAGTTGAATATGCAAGATGTTCATAAAGTCTTATTACAGTTTTGAAATTAAAATTGAGTACAAACTAGTTAGATATATTTAATTAACTTGTTTAATTGTACACAGAACTTATCAAATATTTTCCAAACGTTGCATTTTGGTGTTCAAGCTATTCCCCGTCGATTAAGTGGTAGCCTTTTCACTGAACCCCTTACACATAGCTACTCCATGGAAAAGGATTGGAAGGAATGGACCAATTCCGTGGCCACCACATTCACCAGATACTGCACATCTGGATTTCTTACTATAGGGCTACCTTGAAGATATCGTGTATCGAACAAAGATACGGGACGTTACAATCATTGATGAGGCTATGCTACAATGAACATGGCAATAAATCGAGTACTGCCTTAAAGTGTTACGTGCAACTAATGGTGCCCATATGCAGGTGCAATTTTACTGACCACTTTGATAACCACAATGGAATAAGTCAAATCAATATGTTTGATCCATTACCTTTTTAATGAAATTTTGAAAGTGTTAAAAGACTTCATGAACACTGTAACCCTTTCACAAAGCTTTTTTTGATTTTAAGCAAATCTAGTACTCTACAGCTGCAACTCTGGCTCTTCTTAGGTAAGCATTATTTGTTGCACAAGAAGTTGTTCAAACACAAAAAGTGGCAATCATGAGAGAGATGTCACAAAGAACAATACGGAGGATGAGGTATCAGTTTCCTAGGATGGTCAATAACTTTTCACTTTGCTGGAAGGGCAATGTGTGGTAGCGCGTTGTCTTGCATGAGACATTCACCAATGCTTCGGAAAATACGTTTTCGAAATCTATCCTTGGAGGCTGGTGTGACTTTCTAATCTGTATTACAAAAGTTATTTCTAATGTTAAATAAAAATAATTGTACGACAATTGTGGTAGGCTGGTGTGACTTTTAAATCTTTATTGTAAAACTTATATTGAATGGTAAATAAAAATAATTCTACGACGATTATGGTAAAAAGAACATATTTCAGGAAGCGCGTCAGACACGAGACCTTGTGCAACTGAAGGGTTAAAACTTCTAAAAAAAGTCGACCGACGCCGATCTAATGGTCGAAAGTTAAAAAAAAAGGCTGGGGCTTATTGTATAACCAATTAAATGAAAACACATAAAATGCAAGTTGATGATCAAATTTAAGTGTTTCTTCTTAATTTTCACATTCAATGTTCACTCCATTAATTTTACATTTTTTCCGCAAAACATGATCATATTTGCACAGGAAATTTTGAAAATTTGTCAACGCATCTATTAATTGAGCAATGGACCGTAGAAAAAACTATTTTCAAGAAATTAGGTTTAATCGAAATGCATTTTTATGATTAACGTGTCTTGTTTCATTCGTATTGAAATTGTTTTGGTTAGCAAATGATTTTCCCAGGTTTCCCATACCTGTTTTCAGATGCGGACATTGTATTGAACAGCATTATAATTCCTCACAACCGCCAGGAACTTTACTATAACTTTGCCATCACTTAATTAACAGATTTCATCCGAATTCAGAATCAATATCAAGCTATACACCTCCATCTACACAGTACAGTTTTTTCCATTTGCTACTATATACTTACCTGACACATCTTCAAGAGGATCGTCAATGATATTCATGCGCGCAACAACTTTTCATAATACTGTCAAATTTTTCATCGCTACCAGAAGTTTCTTTGGAGCTGAAATAAACCGCAAAACGACCAACTTATTTCTTAAGAACGAAACATTCCGAAAACAGTCGTGCACATTTAAAGCACATGCGTGCCCATTCCCCCTAGTTTTCAAGGAAACAATACGAATTCAACCCCGAAATGGCAACCTTAAATCTAAGACTACGTAAAGAAGAGACTCTAATCTCGAGTCCATAGAAAAAAAATAGAAGTTAAACTACGGAGTACGTGACACCCGAGATTACCATTCCAGGGTCAAGACTTCGATTATTATTTACAACATTCATAATTCTCACCAGAAATGCTCACAGGGTTGGAAGGAACGTGCAGCGTTTTAAAAGTGACAGCAGAGCCAGAGAGCGCCTGAGGGGCCCGTAGTGTTTACAGCAGGAGCTCCTCTTCTCGAACACCGTAAACAAGCAGCCTCGAGTAAACAGACGTGGAGATGATGCGCAGCGCACATACGCTTCACACGTGCCCGATAATATAAAAAATACGGGCCTTCGTGAGGGGGGAATATACGGTATTTGTTTAACAAAGGGTGTGTGCAATCGTTGAAGGTAACTTGTGAAATTTGACATGATGCAAGATGCTCACCAAGCAAAGGACGTTACCAAAGCAAGTCGTTTTAACCACGCATGAAGGAGACTAATTTGTAAACCGAATGACAAAATCGTTCCAGTTATATTTGCATACCTAAAGCGCGCCAAACATAAAAACCGTTATCTCGAAAAGATATGTAGGCGCAATAATGTAAATTAAATCTGAATTGTAATTCATTGTTTTCTACCAGGACATTTGTGTTAACACATTTAGACCGGCACACGCGTGTACCAGCCGGATTGCAAGAGTTAAGTTACATACATCAAATAGGCACAGTAGGTGTTGTCATATTAGTTGAACTGCATTAGTTTGAATAGAAATACATGAACGAGTAAGTAAAATTGTCTTGGGTAATCTTCTTTGGTAACCAACGTAGAGCTGAGCTGAATAAGTGTAGGTTACCATGTAAGTTACGTGCAATTAAGTGGGATATATTGGGTGGATTTGTCAAAAAATTAAACAAGGAAAAGTCGGGCTACTTTATGTAAGTTTAGTTAAATGAATTTTCAAGGAAGACGAGAGCAAAAAAAATAAATTTAGACTATAAATTCAAATGTGATGAACGCATTGCATAATAGAGCTGCTTAGCCATTTTGAGTTGTATAAAACCAAGCATAAGCGATGGTATACTTTATTTTTCCTAGAAGTTGAGCCAATGCTCCTAGAACTGTCATTCACATCTATGTCAGACGCTTGAGTATAAGTCAAGAGAACTTTATAAAACATCTAAATATGGATACGCTAAACATACAGGGTGTTCCAAAAAAGCGTCCCCGATTACTTTGCTCAAATCTCTCGTTTAAATTGAAACATTTTAAATGTTTTTATTTCCCCATTGAAAATTTTATTCTCATAAGGGTATACTATTACTCATTCACAAAAATTAAAGAAAAAACGATCAGCATTAAATTGAATTTGTTATAGCAATACATACGTGATTTGTACAAAGCGCTTTCTCAATTCAGCTATAAGAGAACGGATATTTGCTGACTAGATTTAATTTATTCATACCAAAAAAAATCTAGTTTGATCAGACCAAAAGTATCATTAGGGATCGTTAGTCCTAGTATCCTTTTATTATCACAGTAATCTCATTTGAAAAGAGCCTCAGAAAATACAAATCGAAAGCATCCAGCATTCGTAAACTGCACAAGCATTTCTTTTCAGGAGGACGACGCTCAACCTCACACTGCTCGTCCCTCAAGGCTCGAGGTGAATGACCTTGAGTTAGAGCTGATACCTAACCCTCTATATTTTCTTGGCTTGCCCCTTACTGACTACCCATTTTCTTTGGTCTTGAGATAGGTTCCTGCGTAACAATGTATGCCGAGTAAAACAGAGCTTTGGAGCTGAAGCTTCAGAAAATTTTAGTACACAACCCGAAAATTTACTGATGAGGTACATTTAAATTCGTCATTCACTGGAAAATCTTCAGATACAAGTACCAACACAATAAAATTTGGATCGTGTGTTCTTCCTTACATTCAATTACATTGAATAAAAAAATCGGAGCACTTGATAGTTAACTTTCATTATCTAGTAACTCATTGCAAATGCGAGATGAATCTTTTTCTCAGTTCTTCCTGAATTTCAGTGCTAGATAGTCTTATAAAAATGGCAAATTTAATCATAATATTACGAATAAATTACGATTCGTGTTTATTAAGTATCTATTGACCTCCGCATTCTCGGTCACTTACTTGCATTCACACAATAAAACCATTCATCAATTCTGAAAGCAATTAATGTAATGATTGGACAAATCGAATTCAGTAGCCTTTATATGTTAATAAAATGATATGTTGAAGGGTTTCAACATTCAACATTTTCACAGTATTACAAGAACGCGCCTAACTATACGTTCCAAATGTTCAAATCACGCACATATTTTTCAAGTTATTGTTTTCTCCATAAAAGCAAGAATCAAAACTTGCTCAGCATGAAATAGTTTAACACATTGTTAAATTAAGTCAAATTTTCATTCTTTTACTACCCAAATGAAGAGAAACATGCTTATTAGTAGCAAATTGCCTTTTTTGCTCGTTCGTTCTTAGTATTGGATATTTTAATTGAACATCAGACTCACCAATTTTAAAAGCACACTTCAAATCTTCGTCCTAGCACACTACCTAAACTCCTTAATGTCTTCCTAAGAAGCTCATATTATTCGATCTGGTTGGTTCTCCTGAATCCCAATGTTACACACATTCCAATTCAGGCCACATGCCCTAAAAGAGATGAACTACCTGGAGCGCGGCGGCTCTTGAAACTCGCAGCCGGCCTCTCGACGCCCATATTGGGTGACCATTATAGCATTGTGCCACAGCTGAACGCTGCATTACACAGTCACTTTTACGACTACCTTCTCCTTCACTTGCCATGGCACCACTACCATCCTAGGTCTAGTACTGAACATATTTGCCTTCAGCATGGATATATCAGCGGTTCTTATCTTTCTAGGTAACCGTGCTATCAAAACAACGTTCCTTCACTTGCCACGACAGAACTATGTACTATCGTAGTTTTACAAATCTTTGCTTTCCTTAGATCTAGTCCTGAACATATCTTCCCAGCACATAGAAGTATCCGCGGTCCTTATCTTTTTAGGTAACCTTGCTACCAAACCAATGGATGGTCGTCTTGTACGCCACAGATATTTCAAAGCGAGTACTTTACCGAGACCGAATGCATTAGTATAAGTAGATACAAATAGCATTGAAGAGACTCGTAGATGAGAGAAAATCTATTGCACAATACGTTACAATTAGCATCAGAAGTGAAAACCTAAAGCACAACTCAGCAAATTTTTCTCATTCACATTCTAGCATACTCATTCTTAACATAAATTTACATCTTCCCAATTTATTAAGGCGGCGTTTCAGGAACGTGAGTTCATCTACGACTATAAGTTAGGAACTATTCGCAACAGCCTCGCTCTTCAACTTAATATTTGTTCAAATAAAGAGCGGACTTCTGAAATGAACCACAGCTCGGATCGAACTAGGGTAAGTTTTATTTCGCAACAACAACCTCTCGCGACCCAACGTAACCTGGCTCGTCCAGCTTTACTGGTTACTAATCCGTCTAGGTTCTAGAGCTCTTAAACATTACAAATTGTGAACTCCTTGGCCAGGTGAAGATGGAAAAAAATGTGCGTATGAAATTCTGTTTCGAAATGGACGAACTTTCATTGCTGAGTAGTTTAAGCTTGTCATGCCACCCCTAAATTTTCACTTAACACCACACATTTCACTAACACGACAAGTCATGCAGATGGCCTGTGTTTTGTAAACAACGCACGTCGTTACTCGTTTCTCCTTGTCAGTTTTTGAAATACAAAGAAAAGGCTGTCCTTTCCGTCCTCCACACTCTCCAGACTTGAACAAGATCACCTGCCCGTTAAGGGATCGCCTGCATATGTTTTACCCTTTCCTTAAATTGAAAAACGATCCGAAAAGAACCTTATCAAATTTAGTACAAAATTACACAGAAATTTGGGAGATTATGTGTTCTTAAATTAAAGTTCAATCGCATTACTTTCTGCAGATAACGAAATATGAGCCCTAGATCGACACGTTCAAATTAAATGTTTTTTTTATATCTCTCATCTTCGTCGTGGTTCATTTGCCACGCAAAAGAAATGTATCTTCTCTCGGAGATAGCTACGAGCAATTATAGGTGTTATGATCCTAATGGCAGGTTCGACTATTTAGAACTTACGACCTACATAACGGTTACATCTCAAAGTAAAAAAGTATCAGTAAATACAAAAGCGCGACGATGGAATCTTGCTCTAACGAGAACCAGGATGACGTCGTTTTCATTCCACGCCATTTCATCCCCCCTCGCACTGTTCCCCCTTTACCTTCCTCCTTCACGTCTGTACCATCTTGAATGAATGGTAATTAATCCTATGCATTTTCTACGAGAGCGTTTATTAAGCGATTACAGCAGGAGGAATTCTTAATGACCATCGAAATGGAATAAAAGCTCCTCGATTTATGAGTAGAAAATTGCTCCTCTGTGGTATTTCAAATTCCCAACATCATACAAACTCGCATTAACGACGTTTTAACGGTATCTAAGTGGGTTGAGGGAGCTTTTTAAACGAGCCCCCTAACCTTAACGGGCAGGTGGGCCAGATGCACACATACATCGAAAGCTACGCTACAAAGGGTGGAGATTCGTTCTCTATTCAGATAGGCGTCCCTTCAGGTATGCCTTTCACATTCCATCTCTGATTACTATCAGAGTCGATTGCCTCATAAATGAGAAATTTCACCATCGTACTCACGGAGTACTCACTGACGAGTTAACGACATCGCGTTTAATTGAAGTAGTCTCTCAATAAAATCCTCAACTCACCTGCGTCAAAGAATCAATAAACTTCATTTAGTCAGATGAAGTATCTTCATCTACAACCAATTTCCCTGCGAGTGAGTGTTGTATCTTATCAAGCTTCTTATGTTTTCATTTACATAGTTCATTAGCGCGGTAGAAATGTGCATTTAGGACGTAGCGTAAAGAAATGCACACCTTGCTTAGTTCGTATCAAAACAGTCTACGTCAAAGTCATTAATTTTTGAAGTACAGAAAAGTTCACGGCATACATTACTGTTATTTGAATGGTGGTATCAATATCTTCATGAAGTATACTTCCAATTTATTTCAATGATACGTCATTAATCTTACGATATTTAGGATCATACTTTACGTATCTTGTATTAGAGTGAAACGTAGTCTAAATCAACAAGAAGAAAGTCACGTACATTTTTGAAAAATAAGGTAATTTTTTTAAGTAGCAATGACTAAATAAGGTACGCAGGTTACAATTGAGACGGAAAGGTTCAATGGCCTGAATACCCTACTCACACAACACCAAAATCGAGAGTTCCCTCTACGGTGACAGCAAACCGATGCCTGATTGATTACCAAACAAGTGAGGAAAAATATACACTACACAACACGAATACAATAAAACAGAACAGAAAATGGCCACAGGAACGAACGGAGTCGTTCGTTCTCAGGTTTCTACCCCAAGTCCTATGCTGTCAGACAGTAAGATTAATATCTCAACAACGAAAATAGCTCATGAGCGCTGGCAACACTACGCGAAGGCAGCTTACCAGAGAAAACGCTTTCCAAGGCATAAACATTCCATCACCAGGCTCGACAGACGCAGTAAGTCGCGATACGTACTTTGAAGGAGACAGACACGACTAATTCTGTAACTACTGAGAAAAAGTTCGCACGACAAAATTCCAATCTCCCTTCGCCCAAATCTCACATTTGCATGAAAAACGAAGTTAAACAGGAACATGGGTTTCCAACACAGCCTCTATCTTTAGTTATTGTTTTCAGCCGTATATGTAGCGACACGCATTGTATTGCGTGAATCTAACTTTCTTCGCCACTGGCCTTGACGCATAATTTAAATCGTTGGCAGGTTAAAAGCCTGGGATGCATTTCATCACAAGATATTCAGTTCAGGAACATCAAATCACTGATCACACTAGTATCTCGACGCACACTGTCAGAGGAGTGTTGTACAACTAGAAAAGAATGTGAACATTCATGTAAGGATTTTTGGAAAAAATTACCTTTTTCTGAAAATACCTAATCAAATTTTGGAATTACACTGAGAATCGTTACTTTATGATTTGATCAAAAATCGAGTTGATTATTAAAATTTCAAGCGTAAGTCTAAACTCAAATAAGCTTCAACGCGAATGTTTATAAGCTAGCGAAAATTCGATAAAATAAGAATGTATTGCCAGTCGAAAACTTTCGCTTATGTTAGTTTCGACAAGACCTACAAGGCAATTTGCTGGGAACCAAGCTGTCGAGTTTTATGCAAACTGATAGTTCCACATTGAAGTTTTTCAGAATATTAAGGCAGCG
The DNA here is from genome assembly GCA_014899125.1 of Orchestia grillus. Lineage (NCBI taxonomy): Eukaryota > Metazoa > Arthropoda > Malacostraca > Amphipoda > Talitridae > Orchestia > Orchestia grillus. The sequence goes on from VOMN01056505.1 coordinate 21,492, forward strand.
AATGTTAATGACATCGTTGAAATCATACCTGCGAGAATGGTTTCAGAACTCATGTTCGGAAGATTATCGCTTCGAAACTATATTTGAGGGGAAGACTACGATCGGTTGTCAGACATGATCAATTTAACAAGTCTTGAGGCTTAGTCTGCTCGAACATAGGACTCAACTATGAGTTTACATAGGAGTACACGGAGAAATAAGCAGAAAAAGCACTTCATTATGAAAAAACAATCTTTTAGCCAATCAAGTCAATATATGATACAGAACATACATTCGATTTTTAAAATCATTCTAATAACTAAAACAGCGAAAGGACGGCAACCCGCGGATGTACTGGTAACGACTTCTTCATCAAGCTCGAATAAAGATTGTCGGATTTTGACACATCATACTTTCAAAAGAGCAGCATACCGTTACTTTCGAAAATTTAGTCCACCACCACCACGTGTGTTTGAAAACCAGGCCCTCCTGATAGGAGGCTACTGCACTTCTCGTTCGGCCACTGAATCACTGATACGCAGGCCTCACAGAGGGAGGTATTTCCTGATAACCGCGTGATCCATACACTCCGAATCAATGAACATTCTACATTACAAGCCAGACGATTGTGCAAGTGGAGTTTGCACTTTCGATTGTACTGGCCTACGAGGTAGACGGAATCCCCAACCCCTCCACGACGTTGTCTACTTCATTCCTAATTAGAGAACGTGGATTACGAACACAGAAAGGGTTGGGGTCGCGGTGGACGGACATTGACGCCAAGAGGCCTAGAGCGCGGTACGTCCGCCGGTCAAAAGCGAGCTTCACAACTCTCTCGCCGAGGTGGCCGCGGGCGATCCGGCCGCGTGATCGCCCCATGAGTCATGGCTCAAGTGAGGTATTTTCTCATTCTTTGGTTTGTTCTCGACTTCCAGGATCCTAGCGTGTAAATATCTTCGTTTGATGGAATTAATTTTATCAGTAATTTTAATTGGTATTTTGGTAACACCGCAATGTTCAAGATTGACAAGCCTAAGAATTTTCATTCACGTAAAAATTGTGTTAAAAGAATCACTGAGAAGAAATCCCACCAGATCGCTTATGTATTTATAAGATAACGATATAGGTTATCTGAAATGTATCATACGCAATAAACGCCATTAAAAAAATAGTGATGGAAAAAATTGGACGACATGGCGAGGTGCCATGAAAAATATGAACTATGAAAACAAAATAATATTTTGGTTCGAATTCACCAAGGGTAAAGCTGCAAATAACCACCACGAAAAAGAAAATATAAAAATAAAAAACCCGGTCATAAGCAGCTGTTATAAAAAATTAATTAAGATGAACCACGCTCTTACAAATTTCCTTCTGCTAACTACAAAAATTGTTAAAATTTCAATATTTACGATCTACGGAAGACACGCAAAGAATCAGAAACACACCAACATAATAAATCGAGAATATTTCGATAACATGTAGATCTCAAAGTCCTGGTGTTAAACACTTACTCTGTAAAGACCCGTGGTACTATACATTGGAAGATTCATACAAACTGAATACAGTCATCGCATACATACAAAAGACTGCACCAAGCTTTTCATAGAAAAGTAAATGAAGTCTTACTGCAAAAATAATTCAGTCGTTAAAGGGTTAAGAAATAATTACGCCCATGCCATAACATTAGGACGCTTGGCGAACCAATAGGAATCCACTCCGCAGATCTGCAAACCCAAAGTCAGGCCTGCGCAAACAAAAGCTGCTGCTTTGGTAATGATTCAGGTCTCTTGCTCTGGCCTACGTTAACAAGCACAGGTGGGTATTTGAAAGTGCATACCTACCTATTTGAACCCCCCCCCGCCCCCTCCCTCAATCGCCTGCACGACACAATGAGCCGAATGGGTACATCGCAACTCAAGACATCCCATCGAAACTCTTCAAATATCTACAGCATTTAGCCTAAAATTCTTGAGGAAAAAACTAGGAAACCTAAACCTGAAACCGAAATTCTAGAAATTTAATCAGAAAATTTAAAACAGTAAATCAGAAAACAGTAAATCAGAAAACAGTAAATCAGAAAATTTAAAACAGTAAATCAGAAAATTTAAAACAGTAAATCAGAAAATTTAAAACAGTAAATCAGAAAATTTAAAACAGAAAATCAGAAAACAGAAAATCAGAAAACAGAAAATCAGAAAACAGAAAATCAGAAAACAGAGAATCAGAAAACAGAGAATCAGAAAACAGAGAATCAGAAAACAGAGAATCAGAAAACAGAGAATCAGAAAACAGAGAATCAGAAAACAGAGAATCAGAAAACAGAGAATCAGAAAACAGAGAATCAGAAAACAGAGAATCAGAAAACAGAGAATCAGAAAACAGAGAATCAGAAAACAGAGAATCAGAAAACAGAGAATCAGAAAACAGAGAATCAGAAAACAGAGAATCAGAAAACAGAGAATCAGAAAACAGAAAATCAGAAAACAGAAAATCAGAAAATCAGAAAACAGAAAATCAGAAAACAGAAAATCAGAAAATCAGAAAACAGAAAATCAGAAAACAGTAAATCAGAAAACAGTAAATCAGAAAACAGTAAATCAGAAAACAGTAAATCAGAAAACAGTAAACCGGAAAACAGTAAATCGGAAAACAGTAAATCGGAAAACAGTAAATCGGAAAACAGAAAATCTAAAACTAAACCTGAAAACCGACAATCTAAAAATCTATACCTACAAACCGACAATCTAAAAATCTATACTTACAAACCGACAATCTAAGTGCGCCTACGTACTACAGGTGCCAATCGCCAAAGACTCTTCGAATTTCCCACTTGACCAATAACCTAAACGAGTTCCGTCATTATTTACAACCTATACATTATTTATTTTATAATTATTTTGACACACGTTATAACGAAATGATAATGTGAGCTATTACGTAATCACACACGTAATGCGTTATTATTTTCTACGTATTAATGCGTCTCGTACAGGCTTGTCCTCTAATTTCCATAAAGCTTAATATTACGCTATTCCATTACGCAGCATGCTATAAGTTCGTTTTATATCGTAAATGAGACAGCATTAGTTCTACAAAATCGAGAACAATTTTTCAGCATTAGTAATTTCAACCCAGGAACAAGACAAAATGAAATTTTGTTTACCTATGTAAGTCCATTCGCGAGATGAAATTTTGGTAACGCAATCTGCGTTCACGACGGGAAGTCGATATGAAAAGCTCGCCGATGCGCTTTCTGGCGTTGATTGGTTTCGACCTCGATGCTGTGCGTGATTTTAACACCGTATCACGATCGCGAGCCGCACTTCAGAATATTGAGCCCCTAAACCAGCGCGGTTTCTTGAAGACTGGTCGTCCAAGGGGTTCGGGACTTTTCTTATCAAACACTAGAATTCTGAGGAGGGGCTGTTCCAACAGGTAAGCAATTAATATCCAAAATTCTCATAGGATCACTATCTCAGCAGCTTTCAGTTCTTGAATTAACACATTGACCGCGAAACGACCCACCGGTGGGTCGTTTTGCCCCTAGGAAAATAATATCATCGCAGCCAACGTGTTAATTGAGATTTCATAATGTCAACCGGTTTTTCCTGAGTGCTTAATGGACATTACTACAATGGCGCGATGACACGTATTACCAACATGTCAATATTACTGAGTGGGTAAAAATATTAATTTAATGCTCTGTGCGCCCAAAGCTGGTAGGTTTGAGACAAACAGGTTAATTGACTGTGAGACTCAGTATCGGAACAAAGTCAAGCGTTTCACTTGATCCGTCTCCAATTTGAGCTATGCTTTCCATTGCTGATTTGTCTGCCTCTACGCAGTTGACAGCGAAGTTAACTTTTCCGAGTCAGAGGTCAGTTATAGAACATTATTGTATCATTTTACTGTGTTAACAACCATCTCATGTGGACCATCAAACTGATCTCATGCACTCTCCTTCTTTGTTATTTAGAGTTTCCAGCCTCTCTACTCTTGGTGTTTTAACGAACGATAGGTAGCGTCAAATTTTCATGTCACCACAACATGCATCCATTAAAAATAATTGTTACGCTTCGGCTAATTTTTCAATTCTTTATATCAAGTATGACTCGCTGCCCACGAGTGAGACAAAGCCGAAGGACACACGGGCCTCCCTGAAAGGCAAGCCAAACATTGCTCATGTGTTCTCACAGAATCTTCCAAGGAGGTAAAAATCGTCACAAAGAACTACTAACCCTCAAGAGTCTATATTGAAACGATGTACAGCTTGCAATCCACTTTGACCTTTGCTCAGTCCGGACTGAGGCACTCCACCCAACTGTTATACCCGGTGATACAGTGAAGCGTTTGTAGTTCCAGGCTCAAGCGGAGGATGTTTTCACCGCTAAATTCGGACGCGTTGCTCAGCACCGCGGTCGCATGCCGAGAGGGATGACAAATGGTGAACTATGCAAGACCTTGGGATATGACTAACATGTCAGGCTGCTTGACTTATAGTAACATTCTAGTAAGACTGGCAGAAATGAGCTGGTGAATTCAATGGTAGTATACAAAATTTCCTCGTGCAATCAAAAATTTAATAACCGAAAGTACCAAACCTACTTAGACGACATTCATCTCGAAAAGCTTGTAACTCAAATTCAGGAGCACTACAGAATAGACCTATTTACCTGGAATGGAATGCCACAATATCACCCAGCCATAAAAATTTGGCTAAAACATCAAGACCATACGGTACATATAGATAGTTTTAAAAATTTGCACTTAACTCGTTAGTCGCGATGTGCGCCATGTATGTACACGTTCCCTGCGTTAGGTTGCTCCACACCTAGGTTGTTCAATAGCAAGGTTGGGTTTGAACGCGGGAACATTTTTGCGTTTAGGAGTTCGACATGCTTCCTTCATGTTTGTTCCTCTCTTTACTAGGTCTAATGGTTTTACTTATTTTGGTATTCAACTATGAGGGTTTTCGTTAAACTCGAGAAATACATGAATGTCATCACACAAGCCATTACGTAACAGTGGAATGAATTCCTTCATTAATATAACCATGGGCCACATCGCAGGGAACGTGCTAAACCTAGATTTGCATTGCATTCGTTTGATACTGAAAAATTTCAAAAATTAAATATTCATTATATTGCGTATCAATTAAAATTGTAACGCAATGCTTCTTTAATCATTAGGATTTTCATCGATCAAGATATTTAAACTTGGCCAATAGCACGAACAATAGTAGAATTACGTGTGCAGGCTCAGTCTTTACATACACGCTGTAAATAATCATACTACAGTCAATTCGACCCTTTGTATCTCGCTAGTCTCACCTACTTTGCCGATGAGACAGATATTCAGACTAAAGAAGGTGTATATTTCAATGTACAGAAATCTTAGGCCAAAAAATGGATTGTCAACTCCGTCAATTACGCAACCCACTATTAGAATATTATGTGTTCCGACAAAAATTCAATTTCAGCTTATCCACTCCAGCTAGAAATAAAAATCAAATTAAGAATAATCAGAACAATAATGAAAATCCATGGAAACCTGAAAATCACAAATGCTTTAAATATGTTTACGCTCCAATAAAAATACACGCATGCAATGCGGGCAAGAAACCAATGACAGCTCTGCTTGACTACCGAGGCTATTTCACAAATGTGCATTACAATAAATGTTCAACCAAGGCTTGAAATGCACCAACAGTATATCATACATTAGATAATCATCAAAAGATGCAATCTGCCTGTTATCTCCTAACTATGCCAGTTATCTGCGAGTGATGACAGCGTTCCTTATCTAGAAACACCAGCCTTTAAATATGTCCCGTTTGTAGAGGGGATGCCCACACGACTCGTATCTACACGAATGTCTCCATTTAAACTTGTAACACGTAACAGATGCAGTCGTCGGTGAAGTGACTAAATTCAGTTAAATGGTTGACTGCTAGCAAATGTTCTAGAACTCTAACCCCACAATACACTTTTAAAGATTTTTTGCTAGGTCAGATGCATGAGCGTAATTCATCGTTCATAGGACTATTAGATCCTAACTAAATTAGTATTTTTATATATGTACAATCATTGCAAGCTTTCTTTACTTTTGAAAATAATTCTTGGCATAAGAGCAAAAGGTTAGGTTAGTTCAAAATGGCGGTAAATGTGCGCATGTCACTATGTAGGACCAAGACGTGTGTACCTGTAAAAGTTGTACATCAGTTGGAGGTTTAGGAATCGTGCCCCCTACAATAACTCTGATTAAGCTAGCTAGACGACTGAGGTTCCATCAAACTTTTACTGTTACATTCTTGATGCTAAATTAGTTCACAATGAAAAAACAGCTGACTCGCTGTAAATTCTCTGTTAAAGTCAACCAAAAATATGCGGCTCCTAGTGAAGTGCACGACCGAAAAATAACCGAAATTGCATGAATTCCCTCGCAATTTAAAATAGAATACCCTATTTTGCGAACTAACATGATGAAAAAACATTAACGGAAAAAATTATTAAATTTATCGCACACTGTGCCCGATCCTTTACGTACGACGCTGCAATAACCACATTTCAAATTGACGACCGAATGATTTTTTCAGCCGTAAAAGGTGCACCATCGTATACCATGAGCTCTGTCCCGAGCCCCCCATCTCCGAGGAAGGCGTATCAAAATCTGCAAAGAACGCTCGCTAAAACGTGACGCCACAACCCGACTCGACTGGCGCCTCGTGCGATGACGGCGCTTCTCTCCATTTAGGGCCATGGTGTAGGTTGGCTTAGTTCAGGCTATGTCATGGTTCAGAAGTTAGGTCAGGAAAAATGGCGATGCGTGAAGTACGGATATTTTCAGGCGATGCACGTCTAACTTTAAACGAAATTAGGCAGCACTTTTTGTAACAAAAATGAAGAATCTACATGAGAATTATGTGCAATCTTGACGGCCTGTGCTCTATGGTGAATAAATTTATACCACAAGACCAATATCATTACAAATAAATTATGACACGAAATAAATCAATCTATCATCCAAAAATGATTAATCAGAAGCCAAGAAAGGCTCCACAACGAAGTCCGGTAAATTTCGAACCTAATCAAGTAACATGTAACCCTAATCCTAACAACTTTTCAAAATACCACAAAATAAGGGAGTTAGGACCTAAATGATAAACATATATCCAACACAAGCTGAATGTAAATAATAATTTCAAAACGAATGTCGAATGCTTCCATTCAACGAACTAAAAATATACTTCCTACATGGGAATACATCTCTTGCTTACCTGTATGCGTCCCTATTGAAGGTCCATTGTATGCCAAGACGGATTAGCCGTGCTAAAAATATTATTATTTCAAGCAGATCGCAAATTTAATAACCATTTCTACAATCTTACGCTCTGTAATACATCTTCTAGTGACAACAATAACACATTCCCACCAGCAAGCCAACCCCCGTCAAAGAGAGCGTCGCACGTCCACCACCTCACAAGTTTGAACGAGCACTGGCTTTTATTGCCATAAGTCATAAACTGCGGCCTGAAGGCAACCACGTACACGCTAAGTCGAATTCCTTTCGGCTCAAGTAACTTGAAATTTCGTCTAGTATGAAAGCACAGTCCTTGCTTCCAGGGCACTTTGTTAAATGATCAGAAGTGAAATAATATTGGACTGACTTCTTGTTGAATTTTAGAGTCACAAGATCAAAGTTAAAATTATGGCTCGATGAAACGGTTACTCAACTGTGAGCTTTGAAGTTAGATAGATTCTAAATCATACGTGAAGTACACATAAAGTGTAAGCCAGGTAGAATCTGGAGCATGGGTTTTACTATTCACCTATATTTAAGACCATGAGGTACAGAAGGTAGCAGTAAAAATATTCCAGCTCAAATTACGTAACATGTGCAGTAACAGAGCTGAAAGATATTCGGATAAAACTAAGAAATGCTGTCCATGCCACAGCAAATCACTATCTTTTATTTAGAAAATACTAATTTAACAGAGACACAGTGTCGGGTCTACTTACTTACTTAAAACCACCGAAATAATGGACTCATACCTACGTCAAAAAATAAATCATAGAAATTATGAGAATTATGTGTCGATATTCCAGGGGTTAAAAGGAAGCACAATTTATAAATCATATATTTTTCCGGCCTCATGTAAAAATTAACATTTCGCTACGTTCATGAACGCAGCGAATGAAATCACACACCTAACTTTCTAGAATAATGAGCTTGTTATGTCCAGAAACCGAGGTAACTGCTACTGTCTGGACATTTATTGATGAGAGAACAATTCCATTTGTAGCGAAATACTATGGTGGACGAACGATCGGGCCCTGGGGCGAGCTGACTTGAAACACGCGATTATGTTCTATGATCGATAGTTCTGCACAACCACAGCAGTTGTCTTCCTTCATTTACACTCGCCTTCTGTAACAGTTTACTGCTCAAATTATCTCCTAGTTGACTAACACTTCTTCATATCACACATATTTTCTCTCGTACATTAATGTTACATAGGGTAAAAACAAAGAAAAACTGTACGACATTTTTTCCTGTTGGCAGGCTTCGTGTAAACCAATGCACAGCACTCGTACAATAACATTATTGAGAGCACTGCATTCGGCAGTAAAGGGTGAACCGACTCAGCCGGAGAATTGGTGGTGCTGCAGTTTCCTAACTTCCAATCCTGTTATTACGATGATTGCCTCTCAGTGAATCGAGCCGCCTCGCGCGATATTTAAGTTGCCCCGCATCGTTGCTTGTGTGTGTGTGTGTGCACGTCTACCTTAGAACAGTGTATGCATCATATATCTGTCCTGTAAATAGGAAAAATCGCACTCTATTATGATAAAATGTCAATGTATGGTGGGAATGATGGAAAATTAGTTTGTGGAAAATTCTACACGACTTAGGCTAATAATTGCTGTATCATATGTTTATACAGGAATTTTGAAGAAAACGTGTTGCATTCCAAAGGAAAACTAGTCAAACAATATTCGGAGGAGGAGGTTCGAATAGCCATCGTATAAGATGGAAGTTCAAGAACCTAGATAGCTGTGAGTAAAAAGCGCAGAGGGAATGCTAATCGGAGAAAATTAGGCAGTTTAATTTTCGCTTGATTTTTGCAAGCGAAACATACTGAACCTACTTGTAGAGGTTATTGTAGTACACAATGAGGAATAGAGTAGTTATCTAATGAAGGTGTACGAAACGAATAACAATCGATAAGATGTTGACGAAGGCGATACTCGTGTGCCTGACGCCGCAGCAGTTTTTCAACTCACCAACAACGAGGCCGTGTTGACTGGCTAAGTAGGACTGACTTCTGCTGGTATCTAAACGACTGTACGTACATTCGATCTGGGTTCACAATGTTGAGCTCAAAACATCAGATGAGCAAGGATGAGACGAATATTTATCATGATGAATAATTTTTTTACTGAACTTTGATTAAATGAATTTGTTAGCATAGGTAACATATCAAAGTATTGTTAAACATTGCATTTCTGTCGTGAAGGGAGACTATTTTCCAATGACCGGTGGAGAGGCAAACATAATTATTTGAACAAGACATTTATTAGAAATTTAATCTAAAATCGAAATGACGTATGCTCGTTGAAGGTTCTACAGAACAGCTACCCTCAAAAGCAAAATTTGATAAATAAAAGTACTCTTGCATCTAGTAAATATAACAAATCGTGGAACCGTCTAAAATATTTTATATCGAATGTAAATAAGCCTCAAGTCGCTCTCTTCTTTTGTTTGTGCTGAAAATTTAAATTGACGAGGCATACGTTTAACTTTATTTCTCATAGAAAACTTAGCTACACCATAAACACATGGCAAGCATAAAACTCGGAGGGCATAAAAAACCGGTGGACAAGTCGAGTTCGCAGACCTGCGGTCGTTTAGCCTCTCTCCGTTGAGTGCGGAATGTCAGACCACTCCGCAGCGTCCCGGTAAGAATACCACTATTCCTATTTTGAGTCACCACAAGGACAACGGTAACGCATGTTTCCGTGATCCAGTTTTATTGCCTGGATAGTGTGAGTGTTGTTCCTGATTTTTGCTGGGTTTTCTCTCGGGGGCCGCAAGTGTTGAATATTTTTTACGGTCTTTGTTTGAATACACCGCGCAGTTGTGTTACGGAAATACGAATATTTGACCATTTCGTACCTGCCTACTCGTGCTTCTTTACATAGTGTTCATGGAGTTTAAATTCCTTCAATTCGTGATTTAGATGAATAGGAGCAGTTAAGGAGATAGAAGATAAAATTAGGGAAATCATTTACCATATTTTGAGCATTTCAAGTCGTTTTATACCAGATGAGTAAAATCCATCATTTTCGATGCATCTAACAGCCCGCCGGTATAACTTTTGAGGTCATCTTATTTCATTAAATTTCTGAAACTGAACAATAATTATAATTGATGCTGTCGTAACAAGTCAATGCGAAAGACGAATAATCATGTCACTGATTGAGTGACTTGGACTAACATTTCGTACATTCACACATAATTAGGCATATGTTTATTTTAAAATGATACGTATACATGTGCTGAATCATGCATGAAAAATCTCATGCATGAAAATATTAAATAAAAGAGACTCGCGAAACGATTGTTTTCTGTAAATTTTTAAGATAGCTGCTAAAAACTTACTTATTGAAATCGAAAAATTAAACTTAGTCGATGCAATCAGAATGAAATTCATCCATAGTCAAATTTGGAGTAATTTAACGAGTTACATTTGATGAGTAATAATGGGTTCTTTAATAAATTAACGCAGCGACGGGTGCAAATATCAATTAAAATATATCTGTATTTCCGGTAGCGTTAGGTTTGAGTAACAATTCATTTCTGTGGCACATGATTCTAAAGAGTTAAATTCACAATTTGTTGAAAACAATGTTTAAATAAAACACACTTTTGTTCTTATCATAGAGGAGCGAGTTTCTTCAATCTGTCAGCGACTGCACGTTGCTACTGTAAAAATCCTAGATGGATTACAGAAAAAATGAGAAAGACGCGCATTTTCACGTTTGCATTAACTGCAAAATCATACTATTCCATCATGCACAAGGTACTTTAAGGATAAAATAAAGATCATAGAAAGGGATAACGATGATGATCTCGACATTACAAACACAATGGAGCAACAAAAGTTAGAATTTAAAATCGCAGTTCATATCGAGATAGCTAAAAGAGTTTTAATTGACTAAAAACTTGACACCACTTTCTATAAAATGGAATAGCTCATTCTTTATTTTTAGTCGCTCCAGCCATTTCAATTGAATTACGCTATGAACTGATATTATGAATTTCCCTTTATGCCATGTAATTTTGACTAACGTTAACGTAAAATGGTATCTAACTCTGTTTTCTCCGCATGGATTCTATTTCATTTTCAGCGGTAATTGCGAATTTAGGGACATCGAAAAGCCTTTCTCTATGGTTTCATAAACAACAGAAATTCAATCACAATACATCGAAGATTTCCTTCATCTCTTCGATTGAGTCTCAATTATTTCATTCACACCGTCGTGGAATTTCTTTCATCTTTAAAATCTTAGGCTGCGGAGCACCAAGTCTCCACGCAGATCAAAGGGCGTTAATTTTCCCAGTGCACAGCATGGATACCAGTCAGCTTTAAAGTGCGATCGACTGGTTTGGTTTTCAAGTGGCTACATAACCGGTAAAACGGCTTCGCACACCACCAACTTCTGGCGTCAAATAAAGTACCTCTAAGCCGTAAGATTATTCATTTGAGAATACCAATGTATGAGACGTTCATCTCGCTCAAGAGTTTGAATTATAACGATGATTTTAGAAGAAAACGGTTTTCGTTAATTTACCTTTCTTGGGATCTTGTTAATTTGTATTAAGTCAAGGACAGTCTCATGATAGGACCAACTGTACAGTATATTAAGACATTCTATTTTTTTCACAATTTTTGTTTATTTAAACAGTAAAAACAAAACATATCCCTTTTGAGCTTTGAGACCACAGTTTTTTTCACAAATTACTTGTTATTTTTTGTCCGTTTCGACATATTTGAGTAGAAGAGACATTCATGCGTTCCTCACAATTAAGGTTGAAGTAGTTCACTGCGCTTCCACCCAGGTGAGATGGAGCCAAGCAGTAGGGGCAGCAGGTTACTTGGACGATATGTTTAACAGCGAAGCAAATCAAAACCTGGTTACTCGACTTCCTATTAAGCAATAGAGATGACAAAAATTCTAGACAGTAGTTATTTGACTCCAAATGATTAAACAGTTTTTCTTCATATATTTATGCACGTGAATTTGCGCGGGAATATCTGGAATTTTTTCACAGAATTAATTCAGTAAGATAACGTGTTATGATTGTACCCAAAGCACCGACAGTGTTTGAGTGCAATAGTTATTCCAGCTGCGGAGCTGCAATAGACATTTTATAATATAAATTGTAACGTGCAGTATTCGTTACAAGCTCTTTACTAACATAAACTCTTCTGTTGAGGACTATTTATGAGTTCCTGTTAGGCATGAAAATTATTCAAACGAAATGATCTTCTTTTCTGCTATTGTCAGACCTCTATGCTATGAATCATTAATTTCACAATGCCTACATCAAATCGTAGCCAAAGTCGATGCAATCGCAGCCAAACTGATAAACGGAGGAGTGTTTTCACGCTCGGTCAGCCCATGTTGCCATACAATGGGATAAAAGTGTTCCTGATGATCGCTTTTTCATTCTTGAACACTGCCCGTACGTTTTGAAACAGTGCGCAGGAAACACGTAGACCTGACTCATTTACGTAATATTAACGTAAAGAAAAGAGTAATATCAGCGGACGAAGGTCGTAGAAAAGTATCTCATTGCCTACGTTTAATTTTTAGCATATCGACATGTAAGTGGAAAATTTTGTAGCTGGACATTTTTTTTTCATGTGTTAGAAATGTGTGTTCTATGCATCATGATCTGGATTCTTGGAGTTAAAAAATTTCAACTCAAATCAAATGGTGTTTAAAATAAGTACGTCATGTCTCAAGGACTGCCTGTATCTTACTTCTCAAGCGGCTGCTCATAAAACCGATAAAAAAGAAGGAAGTATTCGTGGTGTCTCCATGTAAAGCTCACACCTTGAACTTTCCGTCGACCAAGCAAGTTGCAAGAATTACACTGCAGACAAAGACACTCAAGGCGAAAGACGTTGACTCTCGTGCGGACGTTGGTTGAAATTTCATTTCTCACGTGAAAATTGAAAACAGTCGTTACCAAACGTTTATCCCTGTGTGTTTTCATTTCTCAAATGGTGCACGACTGTGACACTTAATTTTACCAAGTTTTACGTGTTTAATAGCTCTATGTTACCTAACTTGCTTTCCTGGCAAGTAAGTGTCGTTTCTTAACTCCTATTGCTAAACAATAGAAAGCGAGGTGTAATTTCGCCAACTGAGTCTAGGCTAAGAAACTTAGCATTTTTGGGCTTAATGAATGAAAAGAATAGAGAGTGCTTGCTCATTGAATATGAAAAGACCTGCAATTAACTGCTGATAGTAATTTTTGGGGATTCATGGGCTCTTGTAAAAAACTCACTATGAACAATGAATATATTAGGGTGTAATTACACCCTGATGTAAAATGCCCGTTAATTTTCTGAAGCTTTGCTTCTGCATTATACTTTTGTTGCTCTGAAACTGGTGATGAATTGATGATACGCAAATTTGAAAATTCATGGAAGTGGCCACAAAAGCAAAGTTTTAACTTCAAAATTCTTATTTTCACTTTAAATTTAGATGCCATGAATTGAGAACTTAGGCTTCCAACCCATGAACATGGACTTAAGTGAAATTTTGTCCCTGGTTAAACTGTCTCTTCGTGATGAACTAGGCAAACAGTTCGTGATTCGACAATTTCTATACGCCGTCGGTTTCTACACGTCACAACCGGCAATGCTTACGCCGAACAAGAGTTGTGTAAATTTTCTTGCGATGAGGTCGGCAGGCTAAATTGTGATTTTCATACCATATTCCCCGTTTGAGAGATTTGATGGAGATGTAGGCATTAGAGAGAGGAAAGGAATTGAAAGGTGAAGGTAAATGTATGTTTATCATTGGGAATAGAAAACTACAAATTCGAGTAATTAGAACTAAGCGTTCGACGTTTTAAAATAGGTTTAGCATCATCGACTTAACCACGTAATCTAATATTAAGTCAAGTTTCCGGTAAAGTTAAGAATTATGTTCTGTGTCTTGTTTAAATTTAGGTCTCTCTTGAATATGGCTGAGGTTACTGCAAGTATTGGGGCCAATTCATATTAGACTTGAGCCTGCGTTGGGATTGTGCTGGTATTAAGATTGAGCCTATAGAAGAATTGCGTAATGTTAGGCCTGAGCCTATATAAGAATGTAGTATTGTTAGGGCTGAGCCTATACAAGGATGTAGTAATATTAGGGCTGAGCCTATACAAGGATGTAGTAATATTAGGGCTGAGCCAATACAAGGATGTAGTAATATTAGGGCTGAGCCTATACAAGAATAGAGTAATGTTAGGGGTGAGCCTATACAAGAATAGAGTAATGTTAGGGGTGAGCCTACATGAGAATGTAGTGATATTAGGACTGAACATTGTTGCAACAGCTGGTACTAGATCCTCATCTTCGTTCTTCGCGAAATGACTAGAGTTCAACCCAACTGAAGCTTGAGGATGCCTAGCGTCTGCTCATAATATTCTTGTCTTTTGAATCATGCTGTAACACCTCATACTTTCCAGTGAAAATGACTTCTATGGATTCGAAAGGCGCATTTATGATCGGTGCAAAGGTACAGAATCCCATCGCTCGGCAATGTACCATTCATAACCCTCGAAAAAGATCAACTGATGGTGATAACGGTGAGAAAATTATCTGCCGATGTAGTAGTAACTGCGAGGGTCCTCTGGGTAACGATGAGGATAAGGCCTGCTTTGACTCGAGGGCTTCCTCACCTCACTCTTTTGAGCACGGAAAGGGCGGAGAAAATATGGACATCGGGTTTGACCACAAAAAATTCGCTAGTGACGAAAAATGTTACCGGAAAAATGACATTCAAGAGCGGCAGTACCATATTTGCTATTCTTGTATCGAAGTCAAGCGTGGGGTGAGGAATGGCACTACGCGGAGTCGAAACTGTGACATGAATGGCAACTACAATTTCGTCAAAAATAATAATAGCGAAGACTCGGGAACAATGCGCAACGATGAGCTGTCACCCACCGCGCGATATCAGGAGTTCGAAGACAGATTCGCCGACTGTTTCCAGACCGACATGCCCGACCCAGTGGAGAGGACGGTCGATGACGTGAAAAACATTTCAGGTAAAACCATTCACAATTTGACTCTTTGAACTTTCATCAGGCCTGTGCTTCATAAAATGTACTGGAATCGAATTACCGTTCGTAAATTTTCGCATCGTAAGCGTACGTTTTTCTCTTCCAATTTTTATTATTTTTATACCTCGGTGAAAGAATACTTGCAAGCCATTATCAGTTTCGCTTCACCTAGAGGTTTTACTCACTCTACCGTTCTCATGAACTTTTCCCTGATTTATTCAGACGTAACCCGTCAGGGGACGTAGGATAGGCAATAGGGTTAGGTTAGTTAAGTTTGTCCATCCTATGGCATGGGTGACTGGCGTCCCCATAGGGAACCCTGTGAGCTTACCTCAGCTGTAGATAAGCATTTGGAACTTCTGTGTTTCGTGCCCACTTTACTTACTTTAATTTTTACATCATCGGCGCTATCTCTTCTTTGCCGTTTCTTCCTCTATGCTTATCGTTTCTATATCAAGGGATCCTTTGTGGGAATCCCCCTTGTTTATAGATTCCCTTTTTCTACAGTTCATACTTAATGGTCCCTTTTCTTTCCTAGTCAGTATAGCCCTGCAATTTAAACTGTTATTACCCAGGCATGACCAAATGCTAACGGCGAATTTGACCAAATAGGCTGCTTACAGGAATATAAACGACACCCGAGTATAGCCTGGCTAGCTTGTCTAAAGCTACTTCGAAGAACTAAAAGTATTCAACTCGATTTTTGTTCAAAGTGCGGTTCTAACGCCTCAAACTGAGAAAGGCTCCTAAGTAGCCTGTCAGGTAAAACGTTTCACTGCGGTCAGAGGGGCGCCGAGTTCGAGTCTGCCCGGTGCTAGGTTTCCAACTCTACCGGAGTGTAAAAAGGGTACCAGTTCATGCTGGAGTAAGGTCTGCGACAGACTAGCATGCTGCCCAGGGGGTGATATAATCGTCTGACGCACGAGATGCTACAGAAACCGGGTATGAACACCGGCCCGAATGGCCTTCATGGCAACGAAAAAGGGAACTTTACACTACTTAGTATTTTCTCATCATTGAAATCTAATGCATATATGTGAATATTTTTCCTTATTGAAGTCTCGTAGATTTCATGTTCATTAAGAAGCCGTATCTTATGTACTTCCTCTTGAATGCTACTTGCTTGTTACATCGAAAATATAATCCGAATTCAGGATTTGCCCTATACTGAGGTAATTTTTTATAAGTTATGTACGTTGTATTACATCTCATTTAATTTTTTATTAATATTTGCAGCCTATTATACCTTAACTCTACAATATTCATACTTTTAAGTTCATTTTTCATCTACGGACTTTGATTTTGTAGCTAGTGCGAATTCAAAACTAAAACAAATTAAGGAAAAAATTTCGTGCACAGTACAGACTTCGTTTGTGTTTCGTGTGTACCACAAAAAAAGACTGGCTTTGAAACTCGATTTTAGGACGTTTTGGCCGAAGATGTCTAATTTCGCCGCAGCGTTGAAGCTAATTCCTCAACTATGAGCCTGACTACAAATTGAAGTAATTCAGAAATATACACCGTCTTACTTAAAAATGATAAAAACAGCCTGATGATTGTGAATTAAATATTTTCAAGCTCTGCTGACCCCGCTGTTCACGTGGCGGGAGCTTAAGTTTACGAGTTCTATTGAAGCAATCTTTTACTGAAGCAAATTATCAAATTTTATCATTGTAGGTCGCAGCCAGAAGCAGCATGGATTAGAAACATCGAGGGCTCCCCCACGCCCCTGCGTCCGCCCACACCAGTGTGTCCCGGTGAGTACGTC